>JAQPZY010001176.1:5000-177500 GCA_029931535.1 Margaritifera margaritifera
CCTAATATAGGTTATGGACTCTACAGAAAATATTGGTACAGTATTTCACTTTCATACTTACCATTATTCAACTTTGACAGATAATTTCTTGTCGGTAATGATGTTGAGGAATCCCTCCATGCTTCCAAGTGACTCGGTTGAAGCCAAGGCTGCTGGAATGTACTACTTGGATGCAAATACAAAGGACTTATTTTTCTTTTTTGCAGACAAACAATTAATGATGCAATATTGCATAAGGAAATTGTTGCATCATCCTGTAACATAGCATATTTTCAGCCAAAGATGATGCAATACTAATGATATGGAAAGTTTTAGTTTGATATGGTTAAAGTTTTGAAAAATGGCTCCAGAACTATTACATATATTTTCAGGTTACGGACACTACAGTTTTTTGTAGTGTCCGTAACCACGTTTTGTCCATCAGGAAATTTGTAATGAAAAATATATCCATGACTTGTATATTTTTGAAACCATACCCACAGTATGTATAACCAAAATTAATAAAACTGTTGTGAGTGTCTTCAAAATAGGAAAACTGTGAGTGGTTATGGACTCTACAAATTTTTCCGCACCAGGTTTTATTTCAGTGGATACTCAGTAAAAAAAAAATTAAGACTCCAATCTGACATTTCTTTGGTTTCTGCAGCATTTATAACTATAGTTTAACTTTTATATATGAAATTCAGTAAAATAATATGAAATCTTTCCTAATAATTACAGACATAACTAGAAGAGGGTAACAAGAATATAAAAAAGCATAACAAAGTATAGATTCCACATTTTTATTGATATATCCACCAATTTTCTACCTTTACTTTTGACAAATACATTAAAATTTTTGTGATGAAATTTTCTGTAAGAATAGTGACAACACTGTTTTGCTAATATAAGGAAATAATATTCTTTGTTGAAAAATGAAATATTTTTCAGTGCAACAGCATAACGGTAAAATATGGCCATTTTGGGGGTGTATTCACAGGTGTTGGAAAAAAATGTAATTTTTGAAAAGAACTGAAACTGGGAAACACCTACAGCATGCACCCCCATATGTTTCTGGACATTAAGATTGTATTTTAGGCCACAGCTGTGGATTCTATGCTGATATAACATGTAAAAGCTGCAAAAAGGCCAAATACTGTGATTTACCCAAAGAGAATAAAGAAATGAACATTACAAGAGTACAGGATTATTAGATCAAATAGAAACTTGTTTTCATTCACAAAGGGACATTTAATTTTGCATGTGGACAATGTAACTACAGTGCAACCTGCCATAGCAGACACCTCAATATAACAAACACATGTTAAAAATGAACATTTGTTAATCCCCAGTAAAAATTCTTTTATTAATGTCCTTTTATATAACAGACACCTGTCTAACTTGTGCCCATCGGAATAAGACCCAATATTGATCTTACAGTTGTGCATAAGGACTTTGTTCACATTGCAAACATGGCATCAGAAACTCTGATCATGTCTCTGCTTTTTGCTCTGATACTATCATTAGTAACCAACAGCTGAGTGGCTCTACATCTCCTTGTGCTAATAAACTTTTACAATGTTTTTCAGATGCAGACTCCAGAACTGGCAAGGGATGCAGAGACTGTGGTTGATGTCCTCCCTTTGCTGGATCTCCCTGACCCCCTGTCAGACCCCTCCCCTGTCTCAGAGGTGATTCTGGAGGATCCACTTACTGTGACTCTGGAGTCGGAAGCAGAAAGTGCATCCGAAGCATCAGCTGGTTTTGAACTGTCTGACCTGGCGATTTTAGGTACCAATCTGGACTTCACAGTCCAGACAGTGGGACCATCGTCAGGGATGGTTGCTGATGTAGAGTGAGATTTCAGTGGGGAAGAAGTGTGTCTGGTGCCTCATCAAAGCTCTCTCTTCCAGGCTGTGGACCTTGGGTATGTATGTCTGCCTGTATGGAGATATGTGTCTGTGTGTATGCTTGTGTGTATGCATATGTTTGTGTGTTACATTAGTCTTGTGTGTGTCTTGTCTTGTCCTGTCCTGTGCCGTACCCTGTTGTCTGTGCTTGTGTGTATGCATTTGTTGGTGTGTTACATGTCTTGTGTGTCTTGTCTTGTCCCGTCCTGTGCCGTACCCTGTTGTCTGTGCTTGTGTGTATGCATTTGTTGGTGTGTTACATGTCTTGTGTGTCTTGTCTTGTCTTGTCCCATCCTGTGCTGTACCCTGTTGTCTGTGATTGTGTGTATGCATTTGTTGGTGTGTTACATATCTTGTGTGTCTTGTCTTGTCTTGTCTCATCCTGTGCTGTACCCTGTTGTCTGTGCTTGTGTGTATGCATTTGTTGGTTTTACATGTCTTGTGTGTCTTGTCTTGTCCCATCCTGTGCCGTACCCTGTTTTCTGTGCTTGTGTGTATGCATTTGTTTGTGTTACATGTCTTGTGTGTCTTGTCTTGTCTTGTCCCGTCCTGTTCCGTACCCTGTTTGTGCTTGTGTGTATGTTTTTGTTGGTGTGTTACATGTCTTGTGTGTCTTGTCTTGTCTTGTCCCATCCTGTGTCATACATTGTTGTCTGTGCCTATGTGTATGGATTTGTTGGTGTGTTACATGTCTTGTGTGTTTTGTCTTGTCTTGTCTCATCCTGTGCCATACCCTGTTGTCTGTGCTTGTGTGTATGCATTTTTTTGGTTTTACATGTCTTGTGTGTCTTGTCTTGTCCCGTCATGTGCCATACCCAGTTGTCTGTGCTTGTGTGTATGCATTTGCTGGTGTGTTACATGTCTTGTGTGTCTTGTTTTGTTCTGTTTCTTGTCTTGTCATGTGTCTTGTCTTCCCCTGTGTATTGTTTTTGTCTTGTCTCTTGTCCCATCCCGTGTCTTGTTTTTGTCTTGTCTCTTGTCCTGTCCCATGTCTTGTCTTGTATCTTGTTGTGTCCATTGTAATGTCTCTTGTCCTGTTCATTATCTTGTATTGTCTCTTGTCCTGCCTCTTGTTTTGTCTCTTATCCTGTCCATCGTCTTCTCTTGCCTTTTGTCCTGTCCATTGTTATCATCAACATCATAATTAACATCAACCTCATCACCATCATCCTCCTTCTCATACAGTGTCTCTAGTCATGAATAGACTTCATCATATATATATGAGAGAGTCAGGTCAGGCATCGCCTGCTACCGTAATTAGAAGTAGACGGTACTACCTGCGACTGTCATCATCAAGATCGTCATCATCGAGATCGTCATCTTTGAGATCGTCATCATCAGGATAGTCATCTTTGAGATCATAGTCATCAGGATCGTCATCTTCGAGATCGTAATCATCAGGATCATTATCATCGAGATTGTCAACGTCGTTATCGTCATAATCAAGATCATCATCGAGATCGTCATCGTCTAGATTGTCATCACCATTATATATATGAGAGAGTCAGGTCAGGCATCGCCTGCTACCGTAAGTAGAAGTAGACGGTACTACCTGCGACTGTCATCATCAAGATCGTCATCATCGAGATCATCATCTTTGAGATCGTCATCATCAGGATAGTCATCTTTGAGATCGTCGTCATCAGGATCATCATCTTCGAGATCATCATCATCAGGATCGTCATCATCGAGATTGTCAACGTCGTTATCATCATCATCAAGATCATCATCGAGATCGTCATCACCATTATATATATGAGAGAGTCAGGTCAGGCATCGCCTGCTACCGTAAGTAGAAGTAGACGGTACTACCTGCGACTGTCATCATCAAGATCGTCGTCATCGAGATCGTCATCATCAGGATAGTCATCTTTGAGATCGTCATCATCAGGATCGTCATCTTCAAGATCGTCATCATTGAGATTGTCAGCGTCGTTATCGTCATCATTAAGATCATCATCGAGATCATCATCATCTAGATCGTCATCACCATTGTCTTCTCTTGCCCTGTCAATTGTGTTGTCTTGTCCTTTGTCCTGTCCCTTGTCTTGTCATGTGTCTTGTCTTCCCCTGTGTATTGTTTTTGTCTTGTCTCTTGTCCCATCCCGTGTCTTGTTTTTGTCTCTTGTCCTGTCCCTCGTCTTCTCTTGCCTCTTGTATCTTGTTGTGTCCATTGTCTTTTCTTGTCCTGTTCATTGTCTTGTCTTGTCTCTTGTCCTGTCCCATGTCTTGTCTTGTATCTCGTCATGTCCATTGTCTTGTATCTTGTCATGTCCATTGTCTTGTCTCTTGTTCTGTTCATTGTATTGTCTTGTCCCGTCCTGTTCCGTACCCTGTTGTCTGTGCTTGTGTGTATGCATTTGTTGGTGTGTTACATGTCTTTGGTGTCTTGTCTTGTCTTGTCCCGTACCCTGTTGTCTGTGCTTGTGTGTATGCATTTGTTGGTGTGTTACATGTCTATGTGTCTTGTCTTGTCTTGTCCCGTCCTGTGCCATACCCTCTTGTCTGTGCTTGTGTGTATGCATTTGTTCGTGTGTTACATGTCTTGTGTGTCTTGTCTTGTCTTGTCCCGTACCCTGTTGTCTGTGCTTGTGTGTATGCATTTGTTTGTCTGTTACATGTCTTGTGTGTCGTGTCTTGTCCTGTCCCGTTGAGTTCCGTACCCTGTTATGTATGCTTGTGTGTATGCATTTGTTACTGTGTTACATGTCTTGTGTGTCTTGTCTTGTCTTGTCTCGTCCTGTGCCGTACCCTGTTGTCTGTGCTTGTGTGTATGCATTTGTTGGTGTGTTGCATGTCTTGTGTGTCTTGTCCCGTCCTGTGCCGTACCCTGTTGTCTGTGCTTGTGTGTATGCATTTGTTGGTGTGTTACATGTCTTGTGTGTCTTGTCTTGTCTTGTCCCGTACCCTGTTGTCTGTGCTTGTGTGTATGCATTTGTTGGTGTGTTACATGTCTATGTGTCTTGTCTTGTCTTGTCCCGTCCTGTGCCATACCCTCTTGTCTGTGCTTGTGTGTATGCATTTGTTCGTGTGTTACATGTCTTGTGTGTCTTGTCTTGTCTTGTCCCGTACCCTCTTGTCTGTGCTTGTGTGTATGCATTTGTTTGTGTGTTACATGTCTTGTGTGTCTTGTCTTGTCTTGTCCCATCCTGTGCCGTACCCTGTTGTCTGTGCTTGTGTGTGTGCATTTGTTGGTGTGTTTCATGTCTTGTTTGTCTTGTCCCGTCCTGTGCCGTACCCTGTTGTCTGTGCTTGTGTGTATGCATTTGTTGGTGTGTTACATGTCTTGTGTGTCTTGTCTTGTCTTGTCCCGTACCCTGTTGTCTGTGCTTGTGTGTATGCATTTGTTGGTGTGTTACATGTCTTGTGTGTCTTGTCTTGTCTTGTCCCGTCAAGTTCCGTACCCTGTTATGTATGCTTGTGTGTATGCATTTGTTAATGTGTTACATGTCTTGTGTGTCTTGTCTTGTCTTGTCTCGTCCTGTGCCGTATCCTGTTGTCTGTGCTTGTGTGTATGCATTTGTTGGTGTGTTGCATGTCTTGTGTGTCTTGTCCCGTCCTGTGCCGTACCCTGTTGTCTCTGCTTGTGTGTATGCATTTGTTGGTGTGTTACATGTCTTGTGTGTCTTGTCTTGTCCCGTCCTGTGCCGTACCCTGCTGTCTGTGCTTGTGTGTATGCATTTTTTGTTGGTGTGTTACATGTCTTGTGTCTTGTCTTGTCTTGTCCCGTCCTGTACCGTACCCTGTTTTCTGTGCTTGTCTATATGCATTTGTTGGTGTGTTACATGTCTTGTGTGTCTTGTCTTGTCTTGTCCCATTCTGTGCCGTATCCTGTTGTCTGTGCTTGTGTGTATGCTTTTGTTGGTGTGTTACATGTCTTGTGTGTCTTGTCCCGTCTAGTGCCGTTCCCTGTTGTCTGTGCTTGTGTGTATGCATTTGTTGGTGTGTTACATTGTCTTGTGTGTCTTGTCTTGTCCCGTCCTGTGCCGTACCCTGTTGTCTGTGCTTGTGTGTTTGCATTTGTTGGTGTGTTACATGTTTTGTGTGTCTTGTCTTGTCTTGTGCCGTACACTGTTGTCTGTACTTGTGTGTATGGATTTGTTAATGTGTTACATGTCTTGGGTGTCTTGTCTTGTCCCATCTTGTGCCGTACCGTTTTGTCTGTACTTGTGTGTATGCATTTTTTGTTTGTGTGTTACATGTCTTGTGTCTTGTCTTGTCTTGTCCCGTCCTGTGCCGTACCCTGTTGTCTGTGCTTGTGTGTATGAATTTGTTGGTGTATTTCATGTCTTGTGTGTCTTGTCTTCTCTTGTCCCGTACTGTGCTGTACCCTGTTGTCTGTGCTTGTGTGTATGCATTTGTTGATGTGTTTCATGTCATTTGTGTCTTGCCTTGTCCCGTCCTGTCCCATCCCATGCCAGGCTGTCTTGTCTTATCCTATCCTTTGCCATGCTGTGCCGTCTTGTGTTGTCTTGTCCTGTGCTGTGCCATTGTGTATTGTCCTGTGCTGTCCCATTGTGTGCCAACTTGTCTTGTGTCCCACAACATGGCAAGGGACAGGGTAAGAAAAGACTTAATGGTATGATATGGGACAAGACAAGAGAAGACAGACACGCGAGAATGTCTTGTCCTGTCCAGTCCTGTGCTGTACCCTGTTGTCTCTGCTTGTGTGTATGCATTTGTTGGTTTGTTACATGTCTTGTGTGTCTTGTCTTGTCTTGTCCTGTCCTGTGCCGTACCCTGTTATCTATGCTTGTGTGTATGCATTTGTTGGTGTTACATGTCTTGTGTGTCTTGTCTTGTCTTGTCCCGTCCTGTGCCGTACCCTGTTGTCTGTGCTTGTGTGTATGCATTTGTTGGTGTGTTACATGTCTTGTGTCTCTTGTCTTGTCTTGTCCTGTCCTGTGCCGTACCCTGTTATGTATGCTTGTGTGTATGCATTGGTTGGTGTATCATGTCTTGTGTGTCTTGTCTTGTCCCATCCTGTGCCGTACCCTGTTGTCTGTGCTTGTGTGTATGCATTTGTTGGTGTTACATGTCTTGTGTGTCTTGTGTTGTCTTGTCTTGTCCCATCCTGTGCCGTACCCTGTTGTCTGTGCTTGTGTGTATGCATTTGTTGGTGTGTTACATGTCTTGTGTGTCTTGTCCCGTCCTGTGCCATACCCTGTTGTCTGTGCTTGTGTGTATGCATTTGTTAATGTGTTACATGTCTTGTCTTTTCTTGTCTTGTCTTGTCCCGTCCGGTGCCGTACCCTGTTGTCTGTGCTTGTGTGTATGTATTTGTTGGTGTGTTACATATCTTGTGTGTCTTGTCTTGTCTTGTCCCGTCCTGTTCCGTACCCTGTTGTCTGTGGTTGTGTGTATGCATTTGTTGGTGTTACATGTCTTGTGTGTCTTATCTTGTCCCGTCAGGTGCCGTACCCTGTTGTCTGTGCTTGTGTGTATGTATTTGTTCATGTGTTACATGTCTTGTGTGTCTTGTCTTGTCCGGTCCTGTGTCGTACCCTGTTGTCTGTGCTTGTGTGTATGCATTTGTTGGTGTGTTACATGTCTTGTGTGTCTTGTCCCATTCAGTGCCGTACCCTGTTGTCTTTGCTTGTGTGTATGCATTTGTTGGTGTGTTACATGTCTTGTGTGTCTTGTCTTCTCCTGTCCGGTGCCATACCCTGTTGTCTGTGCTTGTGTGTGTGCATTTGTTGGTGTGTTACATGTCTTGTGTGTCTTGTCTTGTCTTGTCATGTCCTGTGCCGTACCCTGTTGTCTGTGCTTGTGTGCATGCATTTTTTGGTGTGTTACATGTCTTGTGTCTCTTGTCCCGTCCTGTGCCGTACCCTGTTGTCTGTGCTTGTGTGTATGGATTTGTTGGTGTGTTACATGTCTTGTGTGTCTTGTCCCGTATTGTGCCGTACCCTTTTGTCTGTGCTTGTGTGTATGCATTTGTTGGAGTGATACATGTCTTGTCTGTCTTGTCTTGTCTTGTCCCATCCTGTGCCGTACCCTGTTATGTATGCTTGTGTGTATGCATTTGTTGGTGTTACATGTCTTGTGTGTCTTGTCTTGTCTTGTCCGATCCTGTCCCATACCCTGTTGTCTGTGCTTGTGTGTATGTGCTTGTTGGTGTGTTACATGTCTTGTGTGTCTTGTTCCGTCCTGTGCCGTACCCTGTTGTCTGTGCTTGTGTGATTGCATTTGTTAATGTGTTACATGTCTTGTGTGTCTTGTCTTGTCCCGTCCTGTGCCGTACCCTGCTGTCTGTGCTTGTGTGTATGCATTTTTTGTTGGTGTGTTACATGTCTTGTGTCTTGTCTTGTCTTGTCCCGTCTTCTACCGTACCCTGTTTTCTGTGCTTGTGTGTATGCATTTGTTAGTGTGTTACATGTCTTGTGTGTCTTGTCTTGTCTTGTCCCATCCTGTTCCGTCCCCTGTTGTCTGTGCTTGTATGTATGCTTTTGTTGGTGTGTTACATGTCTTGTGTGTCTTGTCCCGTCCGGTGCCGTACCCTGTTGTCTGTGCTTGTGTGTATGCAGTTGTTGGTGTGTTACATGTCTTGTGTGTCTTGTCTTGTCCCGTCCTGTGCCGTACCCTGTTGTCTGTGCTTGTGTGTATGCATTTGTTGGTGTATTACATGTCTTGTGTGTCTTGTCCCGTCCTGTGCCGTATCCTCTTGTCTGTGCTTGTGTGTATGCAATTTTTGGTGTTTTACATGTTTTGTGTGTCTTGTCTTGTCCCGTCCTGTGCCGTACCCTGTTGTCTGTGCTTGTGTGTATGCATTTGTTGGTGTGTTTCATGTGATTTGTATCTTGCCTTGTCCCGTCCTGTCCCATCTCATGCCAGGCTGTCTTGTGTTATCCTATCCTTTGCCATGCTGTGCCGTCTTGTGTTGTTTTGTCCTGTGCTGTGCCATTGTGTATTGTCCTGTGCTGTCCCATCGTGTGCCAACTTGTCTTGTGTCCCACAACATGGCAAGGGACAGGGTAAGAAAAGACTTAATGGTATGATATGGGACAGGACAGGAGAAGACAGACACGCGAGAATGTCTTGTCCTGTCCAGTCCTGTGCCGTACCCTGTTGTCTGTGCTTGTGTATATGCATTTGTTGGTGTGTTACATGTCTTGTGTCTCTTGTCTTGTCTTGTCCTGTCCTGTGCCGTACCCTGTTATCTATGCTTGTGTGTATGCATTTGTTGGTGTTACATGTCTTGTGTGTCTTGTCTTGTCCCGTCCTGTGCCGTACCCTGTTGTCTGTGCTTGTGTGTATGCATTTGTGGGGTGTTGCATGTCTTGTGTGTCTTGTCCCATCCTGTGCCGTACCCTGTTGTCTGTGCTTGTGTGTATACATTTGTTGGTGTGTTATATGTCTTGTGTGTCTTGTCCCGTCCTGTGCCGTACCCTGCTGTCTGTGCTTGTGTGTATGCATTTTTTGTTGGTGTGTTACATGTCTTGTGTCTTGTCTTGTCTTGTCCCATCCTGTACCGTACCCTGTTTTCTGTGCTTGTGTGTATGCATTTTTTGTTGGTGTGTTACGTGTCTTGTCTTGTCTTGTCCCGTCCTGTACCGTACCCTGTTTTCTTCTTCTTGTGTGTATGGATTTGTTCGTGTGTTACATGTCTTGTGTGTCTTGTCTTGTCTTGTCCCAACCTGTGCCGTACCCTGTTGTCTGTGCTTGTGTATATGCTTTTGTTGGTGTGTTATATGTCTTGTGTGTCTTGTCTTGTCCCGTCATGTGCCGTACCCTGTTGTCTGTGCTTGTGTGTATGCATTTGTTCGTGTGTTACATGTCTTGTGTGTCTTGTCCCGTCCAGTTAAGTACCATTTTTTCTGTGCTTGTGTGTATGCATTTGTTGGTGTGTTACATGTCTTGTGCGTCTTGTCCTTTTCCGTCCTGTGCCGTACCCTGTTGTCTGTGCTTGTGTGTATGCATTTGTTGGTGTATTACATGTCTTGTTCGTCTTGTCCCGTCCTGTGCCGTATCCTCTTGTCTGTGCTTGTGTGTATGCAATTTTTGGTGTTTTACATGTTTTGTGTGTCTTGTCTTGTCCCGTCCTGTGCCGTACCCTGTTGTCTGTGCTTGTGTGTATGCATTTGTTGGTGTGTTTCATGTGATTTGTATCTTGCCTTGTCCCGTCCTGTCCCATCTCATGCCAGGCTGTCTTGTGTTATCCTATCCTTTGCCATGCTGTGCCGTCTTGTGTTGTTTTGTCCTGTGCTGTGCAATTGTGTATTGTCCTGTGCTGTCCCATCGTGTGCCAACTTGTCTTGTGTCCCACAACATGGCAAGGGACAGGGTAAGAAAAGACTTAATGGTATGATATGGGACAGGACAGGAGAAGACAGACACGTGAGAATGTCTTGTCCTGTCCAGTCCTGTGCCGTACCCTGTTGTCTGTGCTTGTGTATATGCATTTGTTGGTGTGTTACATGTCTTGTGTCTCTTGTCTTGTCTTGTCCTGTCCTGTGCCGTACCCTGTTATCTATGCTTGTGTGTATGCATTTGTTGGTGTTACATGTCTTGTGTGTCTTGTCTTGTCCCGTCCTGTGCCGTACCCTGTTGTCTGTGCTTGTGTGTATGCATTTGTTGGTGTGTTGCATGTCTTGTGTGTCTTGTCCCGTCCTGTGCCGTACCCTGTTGTCTGTGCTTGTGTGTATACATTTGTTGGTGTGTTATATGTCTTGTGTGTATTGTCCCGTCCTGTGCCGTACCCTGCTGTCTGTGCTTGTGTGTATGCATTTTTTGTTGGTGTGTTACATGTCTTGTGTCTTGTCCCGTCCTGTACCATACCCTGTTTTCTGTGCTTGTGTGTATGCATTTTTTGTTGGTGTGTTACGTGTCTTGTCTTGTCTTGTCCCGTCCTGTACCGTACCCTGTTTTCTTCTTCTTGTGTGTATGGATTTGTTCGTGTGTTACATGTCTTGTGTGTCTTGTCTTGTCTTGTCCCATCCTGTGCCGTACCCTGTTGTCTGTGCTTGTGTATATGCTTTTGTTGGTGTGTTATATGTCTTGTGTGTCTTGTCCTGTCCCGTCATCTGCCGTACCATGTTGTCTGTGCTTGTGTGTATGCATTTGTTCGTGTGTTACATGTCTTGTGTGTCTTGTCCCGTCCGGTGCCGTACCCTGTTGTCTGTGCTTGTGTGTATGGATTTGTTGGTGTGTTACATGTCTTGTGCGTCTTGTCCTGTCCCATCCTGTGCCGTACCCTGTTGTCTGTGCTTGTGTGTATGGATTTGTTGGTGTGTTACATGTCTTGTGCGTCTTGTCCTGTCCCATCCTGTGCCGTACCCTGTTGTCTGTGCTTGTGTGTATACATTTGTTGGTGTATTACATGTCTTGTGTGTCTTGTCCCGTCCTGTGCCGTATCCTCTTGTCTGTGCTTGTGTGTATGCAATTTTTGGTGTGTTACATGTTTTGTGTGTCTTGTCTTGTCCCGTCCTGTGCCGTACCCTGTTGTCTGTGCTTGGGTGTATGCATCTGTTGGTGTGTTACATGTCTTGTCTGTCTTGTCCCGTCCTGTGCCGTACCCTGTTGTCTGTGCTTGTGTGTATGCATTTATTGATGTTACATGTGTTGTGTGTCTTGTCTTGTTTTGTCCCATCCTGTGCCGTACCCTGTTGTCTGTGCTTGTGTAATTGCATTTGTTAATGATATAGGTATCACAATCAGCATGGCAAGACATGGGTATCAAAATCAGCATGGCAAGACATGGGTATCATTGTAATGGCATGGCCAAACATAGGCATCACAATAGCATGGCAAGACATAGGTATCACAATCAGCATAGCAAGACATAGGTATCACAATCAGCATGGCAGGACATGGGTATCACAATCAGCAATGCAAGACATGGGTATCATTGTAATGGCATGGCAAGACATGGGTGTCACAATCAGCATGGCAAGACATAGGTATCACAGTCAGCATGGCAAGACATAGGCATCACAATAGCATGGCAAGACATGGTATCACAATTAGCATGGCAAGACATGGGTATCATTGTAATGGCATGACAAGACATGGGTATCACAATCAGCATGGCAAGACATAGGTATCACAGTCAGCATGGCAAGACATAGGCATCACAATAGCATGGCAAGACATAGGTATCACAATAGCATGACAAGAAATTGGTATCACAATCAGCATGGCAAGACATGGGTATCAAAATCAGCATGGCAAGACATGGGTATCATTGTAATGGCATCGCCAAACATAGGCATCACAATAGCATGGCAAGACATAGGTATCACAATAGCATGGCAAGACATGGGTATCACAGTCAGCATGGCAAGACGTAGGTATCACAATTAGCATGGCAAGACATAGATATCACAGTCACCATGGCAAGACATAGGTATCACAATCAGCATGGCAGGACATGGGTATCACAATCAGCATGGCAAGACATGGGTATCATTGTAATGGCATGGCAAGACATGGGTATCACAATCAGCATGGCAAGACATAGGTATCACAGTCAGCATGGCAAGACATAGGCATCACAATAGCATGGCAAGACATGGTATCACAATTAGCATGGCAAGATCTTCTAGATCTTCATCGAGAGCGTCATCTTCTAGATCTTCATCATCCATGATCATCATCGAGAGCGTCATCTTCTAGATCTTCATCGAGAGCGTCATCTTCTAGATCTTCATCATCCATGATCATCATTGAGAGCGTCATCTTCTAGATCTTCATCATCCATGATCATCATCGAGAGTGTCATCTTCTAGATCTTCAACGAGAGCGTCATCTTCTAGATCTTCATCATCCATGATCATCATCGAGAGCGTCATCTTCTCGATCTTCATCGAGAGCGTCATCTTCTAGATCTTCATCATCCAGGATCATCATCGAGAGTGTCATCTTCTAGATCTTCATCAACCATGAGCGTCATCGAGAGTGTCATCTTCTAGATCTTGATCATCCAAGATAATCATTGAGGGCGTCATCTTCTAGATCTTCATCACCCATGATCGACATCGAGAGATACTTTGGATACAAATGATGGTAAGTACAGTGTTTTATCCATTTGATCCAGTGATCTCATAGTACTTGGTGAAAGTATACCCCCAAGTGTTTTACTTTTGTTTTCAGAGATGATCCAAGTCTGTTATTGAGTCTGTGTATTGTTGAATGCACTCTTGCCTCAAAGTTTCTTGAATAGTTGACATTTTTAGGTACGGAAACACTGATTGATCTGTTCACAGCCTCACATTTCTGCGTGTTTGTATTAAGTTGCAGTCTTTGTACAACATCACAGGAAAGTTTCATTTTCAGCACTTCCAGGAGAATATTCTTATCATTTTCTGTCATGTTTAGATGAGTCACTGGATGATGGCCCATTGTCTGCCATATCCATTTCATTTAGCTGTACAGTAGCTTGACCTACAATGTTGGAAGCCCTTTGCATAGATGTTCTGCTAGGTGGTGGAATGTAAGAGGCTGTAAGTAGGTATCTAGCCCTGGTGTTGCCCATTGGTGTATCCTGTAGTCCAGCTTGACACGTCATATTTACAGCAGCAGGATTTGGCCCAGGTTTAGCTGTTTTTATCTCGTCATACAGCTTATACTCTGGTGACTTAAAACTGCAGTTTTTACACATCATAGTATGCTTCCAAGCAAGTCCCCACTTTGTTTCATTAGCAATTTTGAAATCAGGTTTCACATCTGTTGTCTTGATTTCCATGATGATGGATGATATCACTCCAGATTTCCACATTTTTATTCATACAGATCATACATGTCCCCTCATGCTGATTCACTTCTGTCTCTTTCAGGGTCAGTCTTGCTTTGGATGATGGCCGTAGAATTCTAGCAGACCCAGGTGTGCCATTACAGTCTGGTGCCACAACTGACTGGAGACCCCCACCTGTCGGCTTCGTCACTGCCATGAGAGAGAACTTGTCTGCATCCATTCTTCTGGTCACTTGAGCAGATGCAGCACTGGAACTTGGTAAACTATCATCAGTCAGAAATCTGACCCCTTTGTTATGTGGAATATTTCCTGGTTTAAAGAAAGTTTTCTTCTTCTTGGTGTACCCTTTCATGGTTTCAGTTAAAATAACTGCATGTAAAAGTACAAGAATTAGCCTCTCTCCCCCTTATATAACTGGGAAAAGGTGTGCTGCCCTAGTATCATGAATAACTAGCGTATTCAGATGCCACCAGATTTCAGGTGCTACCTATTATTGACAGGCCCTGGTTTAATTACTTCACACCTAATAAGGAAAACCATTGATGTTTGTGATAAAGGATTGGAGACATGTTGCAAAAGAACCAAATTTGTCAACTTGAGTTTTTAAATTTTCATGAAAATTTAATTTAAATTCAAATTTTTAAATAAAAATATGTATCCTATTTTAAAATGGACTCTCCACTGAGAGTTTAGCAGCCAGGTTTAATTTCTAGTAATTTCCAGATTTGTATGAAGACTAAAAACTAACTACAGTTTATTTCAAGTGTTTATCTTAATTAATAAATTCACCATTCAACTTTAAGTTTTGTGAATTGTTCACAGTTGGCCATTTTGAAATTCATACTGTTTGTAATACAATGGTGTCAGATAAAATTTATATGCATGCATCAAATTCATTGAAACTTTGCAGCAGTATTTCAGACACTTTTATTTTAGTTTTTTTCCATTCAGGTGAAAATTTCTGACCCTGATAGGAATCGGGACACAATTAATACTTCCGGTTCAGTACCTACGAATGTAGTCCGAGTCTATTTTTAGATCATTTTTTCCTCTCTCATTTTGGTGGTGATGTATGCATTAGATTTAGTCATTCTTAGTATTGATTTAAAGGAAATTGGTTATTGTTTAGAATATGAGCATTATAGTGTGGTTGTCTGTGTGTATTTTGGCGACAGTGCACAGTGAGTAATGAGGCATTGGTGCTGATCCGGAAGTGAAATCTGTGACTCATTGCACGTTGCTTTGTTTACAGTCCAGCCATTCACAAGAATGCCGGTTAACCTTTGACAAGAATTTCAGCGTGAGTTCATCTTTGAAGATACTTTACAGCAACATATGATTTATTAGGATTTGGACACAGTGGAAAGTTCAGTACTGACAAACAAATGTAGAGACTATATAGGAAAATGAATTGTGGTCTAAGGCCTGTCAGTAAGGAAGGTTATAAAAGTTTAAATTGTTATCCTGAGTTTATTATTCAAGGTAGATGCATGAAATTTGGACATTTTGTGTATATTGACTTTAAAAATAGAACTATGAAATTAAAACTTAAAAAATTTAAATATTTTTTAAAATTTAAATTAATTTTTAAAATAAAATTAAAATTGTAAAATGTTTGTAAAAAAAAATGTACATGTATTGAGCCTATGGGGTTGATACTCAATATTATCACCATGTATGTATTTCTACATCTTATAGAAGTTGCAAAGGTGGATATTTTTGAAATTCTGTCAGAGAAAATCTTGTTCAATTCTGTGCCAGAACCTAACAGTACTTGCATATTCTGGACAGGCAATGTAACATCAAATAGGTTATATGGGCTATTGTCATATAGGGACCCTGAGACTAACATTTGGAAAAAGAAACCTGTCCATAGACTGGCATTCACAATAAAGATGAGAAGTGTAAACATTCCAAAAGAGTTAGATGCATCGCATTTATGCCACAATAGTTTGTGTGTGTGAATGCGGATCACCTCAGCCTGGCACCCCATCATATCAACAACAAATAGGCAGTACTGCATAGGATATGGGAATTGTTTTGGACATGGTGAATTTCCAAACTGCATGCTACAGTTGAAATTGTGATATGGAAAAATTACAGGTATAATGATATGCCCTGCACACCCACCCACCCACCTACATCCATATAGAAATGTACATTAGCATGACATGGCTGGCTTGCTGGTTGCATGGTTAAATGGGATTAGTTGATTGATTGATTGATTGATTGATTGATTGATTGATGAATAGATTTATGCATTGCTGATTGTTTGTTTTGAGTAAGGAGGATGAAAGAAAGAAAGAGAGACTGGTCTTTATTTTATTTGACTATGCTGGTATGACAGTTTTATCTTAAATCATACATACACTATTTCATTCATTCATTCATTCATTCATTCATTCATTCATTCATTCATTCATTCAATGCTACATTCATTCATTCATTAATTCATTCAGTCAGGCAGTCAGTTCATGTTATTTTAGAATATGTTTGTTTGTTTGCTTGTTTATTTCTTTATTTATGTCTTGATATTCTGAGAAAACTGTTTCGACCTCTCCATAGGTCTCATCAGGTGGTAACAGGTAACACAACTGCACATAACATGCGTTGTGTTACCTACGGATTTCCCCACGACAGTTTTCCTTTCTGTATTATGTGTTTTTCATTGTGTCTTTTGGGCACTGTCCTTTTGTACATGGACTAAGATCCTCTTTTCTGTCTGCAGTGTCCTTGGCTCCTGGTGAACCTGTGCGTAGGAGTGATCACCCTTGGAATGACTGTGCAGCATGACTTCCTGTTCTGGGCTGAGTTCTGTACCTTAGATGAGCCTGTATCATATATCCCTGTCTTTCCAGTACACATTTCCTGTTTTCCGGATACTTTGGATACAAATGATGGTAAGTACAGTGTTTTATCCATTTGATCCAGTGATCTCAGAGTACTTGGTGAAAGTATACCCCCAAGTGTTTTACTTTTGTTTTCAGAGATGATCCAAGTCTGTTATTGAGGTGTGTATTGTTGAATGCACTCTTGCCTCAAAGTTTCTTGAATAGTTGACATTTTTAGGTACGGAAACACTGATTGATCTGTTCACAGCCTCACATTTCTGCATGTTTGTATTAAGTTGCAGTCTTTGTACAACATCACAGGAAAGTTTCATTTTCAGCACTTCCAGGAGAATATTCTTATCATTTTCTGTCATGTTTAGATGAGTCACTGGATGATGGCCCATTGTCTGCCATATCCATTTCATTTAGCTGTACAGTAGCTTGACCTACAATGTTGGAAGCCCTTTGCATAGATGTTCTGCTAGGTGGTGGAATGTAAGAGGCTGCAAGTAGGTATCTAGCCCTGGTGTTGCCCATTGGTGTATCCTGTAGTCCAGCTTGACACGTCATATTTACAGCAGCAGGATTTGGCCCAGGTTTAGCTGTTTTTATCTCGTCATACAGCTTATACTCTGGTGACTTAAAACTGCAGTTTTTACACATCATAGTATGCTTCCAAGCAAGTCCCCACTTTGTTTCATTAGCAATTTTGAAATCAGGTTTCACATCTGTTGTCTTGATTTCCATGATGATGGATGATATCACTCCAGATTTCCACATTTTTATTCATACAGATCATACATGTCCCCTCATGCTGATTCACTTCTGTCTCTTTCAGGGTCAGTCTTGCTTTGGATGATGGCCGTAGAATTCTAGCAGACCCAGGTGTGCCATTACAGTCTGGTGCCACAACTGACTGGAGACCCCCACCTGTCGGCTTCGTCACTGCCATGAGAGAGAACTTGTCTGCATCCATTCTTCTGGTCACTTGAGCAGATGCAGCACTGGAACTTGGTAAACTATCATCAGTCAGAAATCTGACCCCTTTGTTATGTGGAATATTTCCTGGTTTAAAGAAAGTTTTCTTCTCTTGTATATTCATGTTTCATGTGATATTGTAAAAGTAAAAATAATTAGCATTAAAATTATAAAATATAAAAATGAAAATTTTAAAATGTTAAAATTATGAAAAATTTAAAAAAAATTTGTGTGCGATGTATCAAACACAAAGTAACTTGGAACTGGGATTCAATATCAAATTGGAGAGTTAAGACTCATAATTTATTTTATGGGTTTTTAATTTATCTTAAATCAAAAAATTCATTCAATTCATATCAAGTAAATGCTAATTCAGATAGAAATTTCAGTTCACCTATTATTGAAGTGTTTAATTTCTTCACATGATAAGGAAAAACTGTTTGTCTCCTCTATTTTGTTTCATGTGTCACATAACTGTATTTTCTGATTTCTTTCATGTCTTTATGACTTCCTTGTAGACTAGAATTTCATATGACCTTAAATTCATTGGAATGTAACATGACATTTTTTCTTCTTTCTGATGACTGTATCATATAGTGTGTGTTGTGTTTTTTTTGTCATCATCTTAGGATACATGAAAACAGTGTCTTTCATCATGATCATTCCACATTCAAGTTCTCAAAGACTTTTGTGAAGTACAGTCTAGGATTATTGTGTATTAGATCAGTATCATTAAAAGTCATTTCTGAAGTTCACAGATTTTGTACAAATCACAGCATATTTCAAGCAGCCACTTAGTCTGCTCATTCATGATCCACATTGCACTCCACTTTCATTTTGTAGATGTATCCTACTGGATGTTCATAGATGGTCTGCTAGCGTTATTAGGTGCTCCAATTTTTATGTAGTCCTTTGTTTACCTGTCCGTCTTTTTTCAGCATCTTGTATCTTAGAGTTTTTACTGTTCATAATTTTCTTAGGTACAGCTTATAGCTCTGACTTCATCTTTTTTAATATAGTATGCACATTCCATTTTAAGCATATTTCATGTGTCATTTTCATCTTATTCTGTTCCATTGATCATAGTCCATAGCATTGGAAGATTTCAATTCATACAGATCATAAGGCTTGCTGATTCATCTGTCTCTTTCATGGGTATCTTGTCTTGGGATGGCCGTATAATTCTAGCAGACGTGTGCCAATACAGTGGTCAAACATCACTGTGAGAATTATCGGTTTAGAGTCGAGAGTTGGCAGATCCATGGTGTCAACTCATGTGGCAAGAATGTAGACTTTTCTTATATCAGTATAGGTGTGGCTCCTATGAGTGAATAGACAAAAGTTTTCTTCACAGGTGTACCCTAGTTCATAGGACCTGTAATATCACTCCATGAGTAAAGAATGGGTATCATCATTTCATCTCTGTATTGAAGGCCATTAACTTTGAATCATCATGTATTGTTAAGATGCACAATTTTTGATAGACATAGGTCCACAAGTTAGACCAGGCCCATATATTTAAAATTATACTAAGTTTAGGCAAGTACTTCATAATCTTGCAAGGACAACGACATAGTATGTAAAAATCATTGACCAGTGGTATTCACAATTTATTCATTGTAATACATAGGTAATAGATAAATCACAATTCTGGAACAGAATGGGTTTTTGTTTATATAGCTTTTAATAGTCATGTTTTAGAAGCATGGATCGGTGGTATCATGTCATTCAAGACATAGGTTTCATCCAATTCACTTTCAATGTATGCATTTTTGTCATAATTTTGTATCACATAGCATGGCAAATCAGGTATCATCATCCAGCATGGCGCTAAAACACAAATCACAACAGTTAAATAGCATCACAATGAAAATCAGCATCTTCCTCAGACATAGTATCACAAATCATCATGTTTCACAATCGCAAGGACAAGAGATCTTTATCATCCATTCACAAGATAATCGTAATATTCTAGATCATTTCGCTAGAGCGCTTCTGGTAATCATCATCCAAAATCAAACAATTCATTCCAAGACATATTCATCATCCATCTAGATCACGAGAGCGTCATCTTCTAGTATCTTATCAGATCATCCCTAATCAATATCATCCAAGATAATCTAGGTATCAGATATCACCAAGACAGTATCATCCAGTATCAGCATGGCAAGACATGGTATCAGCATGGCATAGACATTATACATATCCGAATCATGACAAGATGTATCATTGTAAGGCATGAAGAACAATCACAGAGGCATCACAAAATGGCAAGACATATATCACAATCACAAAGAAGCATACATTCAGCATGGCAAGACACATCAACATAGGCAAACACATGGCAACTTATCAATGTGCAGTCATAGGCATCACAATAAATGGCAAGACAATATAGCACATGGGTATCACATAGTATCACAATAGCTATAATAATGGCAAAATAAGACATAGGTATCACACATAGGAAAAAATATAAGATTATCACATCAGCATGCAGAAATAGGTCACAATGCAAGACATATAACACAGTCACAAAGACATAGGTATCACAATCAACATGGCAAGAACAATGGGTACATCAAATTTAAATGGGCTTGGCAGGACATGATGGGTATCACAATCAGCAATGCAAGACATGGGTATCATTGTAATGGCATGGCAAGACATGGGTATCACAATCAACATGGCAAGACATAGGTATCACAATAAGCATGGCAGGACATGGGTATCACAATCAGCATGGCAAGACATGGGTATCATTGTAATGGTATGGCAAGACATGGGTATCACAATCAGCATGGCAAGACATAGGTATCAGAATCAGCATAGCAAGACATAGGTATCACAATCAGCATGGCAGGACATGGGTATCACAATCAGCATGGCAACACATGGGTCTCATTGTAATGGCATGGCAAGACATGGGTATCACAATCAACATGGCAAGACATAGGTATCACCGTCAGCATGGCAAGACATAGGTATCACAATTAGCATGGCAAGACATAGATATCACAGTCAGCATGGCAAGACATAGGCATCACAATAGCATGGCAAGACATAGGTATCACAATAGCATTAGAAGACATGGGTATCACAGTCAGCATGGCAAGACATAAGTATCACAATCAGCAGGGCAAGACATAGGTATCACAATAAGCATGGCAGGACATGGGTATCACAATCAGCATGGCAAGACATGGGTATCATTGTAATGGTATGGCAAGACATGGGTATCACAATCAGCATGGCAAGACATAGGTATCGCAATCAGCATGGCAGGACATGGGTATCACAATCAGCAATGCAAGACATGGGTATCATTGTAATGGCATGGCAAGACATGGGTATCACAATCAACATGGCAAGACATAGGTATCACAATAAGCATGGCAGGACATGGGTATCACAATCAGCATGGCAAGACATGGGTATCATTGTAATGGTATGGCAAGACATGGGTATCACAATCAGCATGGCAAGACATAGGTATCACAATCAGCATAGCAAGACATAGGTATCACAATCAGCATGGCAGGACATGGGTATCACAATCAGCATGGCAAGACATGGGTATCATTGTAATGGCATGGCAAGACATGGGTATCACAATCAACATGGCAAGACATAGGTATCACAGTCAGCATGGCAAGACATAGGCATCACAATAGCATGGCAAGACATGGTATTGCAATTAGCATGGCTTTATCTTCTAGATCTTCATCGAGAGCGTCATCTTCTAGATCTTCATCATCCATGATCATCATCGAGAGTGTCATCTTCTAGATCTTCATCGAGAGCGTCATCTACTAGGTATCACAATAAGCATGGCAGGACATGGGTATCACAATCAGCATGGCAAGACATGGGTATCATTATAATGGTATGGCAAGACATGGGTATCACAATCAGCATGGCAAGACATAGGTATCACAATCAGCATAGCAAGACATAGGTATCACAATCAGCATGGCAGGACATGGGTATCACAATCAGCAATGCAAGACATGGGTATCATTGTAATGGCATGGCAAGACATGGGTATCACAATCAACATGGCAAGACATAGGTATCACAGTCAGCATGGCAAGACATAGGCATCACAATAGCATGGCAAGACATGGTATCGCAATTAGCATGGCTTTATCTTCTAGATCTTCATCGAGAGCGTCATCTTCTAGATCTTCATCATCCATGAGCATCATCGAGAGTGTCATCTTCTAGATCTTCATCGAGAGCGTCATCTACTAGATCTTCATCACCCATGATCACCTTTGAGAGCATCATCTTCTAGATCTTCATCACCCATGATCGTCGTCGAGAGTGTCATCTTCTAGATCTTCATCACCCGTGATCATCATCCAGAGCGTCATCTTCTAGATCTTCATCATCCATGAGTATCATCGAGAGCATCATCTTCTAGATCTTTATCGAGAGCGTCATCTTCTATATCTTCATCATCCAAGATAATCATCGAGACCGTGATCTTTTAGATCTTCATCATCCAAGATAATCATCACGAGCGTCATGTTCTAGATCTTCATCATCCATGATCATCGTCGAGAGCGTCATCAAGAACTTTGGGTAACAACAACTTGACTTTCTGTAAATTACCTCCATTTTCTTCCATAACATCTTGACTAAGGTGTTTTTGTACCTGCTTCTTGTTTTCTCTTGTTGAAGCACCAGGAAATATAGCATCACTGAATATAGTAGATTTGCATTTATTAAACTGCACCTTTCCCAAATGAGTCAGATCTGCTAAACATTCCATTTGCCACATGGGATATAATGTTTTATATGCTTCTTGAAATCCAAGGGCAGATTTTGCATCACTGTATGTAGACACAAACTTAACTAGAACTTCATGAAGCACAAACTGTGTCCCAATTTCACGTCCCATTTCAAACTCAGAGTGAGGTGCTGCATATGGAATATTCAGAGTACAATCTGCATGACCATTAGGGATTGTAACATATCCTTTATGTCTGAACCAAGGTCCAGTCCAACACAATTTGTTTTTACACACAGCGACAAGGATATACTTATGATCAGTCATTTTCTTACAAGCTATTCCGACAGATTGTGAAGAGGCTTGTCCTGGTTTCTCTGCACTAACTATACAAATAGAGTTGTAGCATGCATCAAATGCAATGTTGATAGGGGAAGGGTCTGTGCTGCCACGATCTTTAGTCCTGTCACGCGCCAGTTTACGTTTTTTTCACCATGTCCTTCTTATTTAGCTCAGTTGTAACTTTTGCTACTCTATTTGCAGTCCTTTGCATGCCGCTTCAAGGTGGAGGAGGAATATCTATGGCTGTAAGCACGAGTCTGGCCCTTGTATTTCCCATTGGTGTCTCTTGAAGTCCCACATGGAATCCCAGGTTGACTGCAGCAGCACTGCAGCCTGGTTTGGTGGATGGAACCCCATTGTACACTTTGAATTTAGGTGAGATGAAGCCACAATTCACACATTTTAAGATCATCTGCCAGCCCTAGCCCAACTTACCTTCTTGGTGTATGTATACCTCCATTAGTGGACAATCTGTAGCTTCCTCATGATGTAGTTTTGTCATCTGATTGATCATTTCCACCACTTTTGTGTTGTTTAATAGTCGCATTCTCTGTAAAATGAGAAAGCAACTGTTTCATGTCAGTTTTAAAAATTGCATACAGGAAATAGCATACAAACAATTACATCTAGATGTTAAGCTAAGCACCTCTGTGTCAGGATTATCTGGATCAGGATTGGCACTTATCAGATTGTCTTGTCCGAATACTTCCAAGAGGTCAGTGGGACGATGCCATTAACTGTGCATGATTCGTTTTAGTGGCTTGGTATTTGGAAATCTTCATACGTTTGTTATTTGGGAATGGTCCTTCTTGAAGCATGTAGGTTTTGAATTATTTTTCACCTTTCATGGTAACAGATCAAAAATGTATGTGCTGGTGAAGAGCTTTGGACCCCATTTTTATAAGCCTAGGCACAAGCTTTCATGTGTTAGGCACAATTTTGTAATTAATTTTGAAAGTCTTTGATCTCTCTACATTTAATTATTAATGACACAGATCAATGAGATCAATAATCTGGAATCATGAGGGGTCCTAAAGAGCAGGGGGGTGGCCAAGATTCCAGTTTTGAATTTACACTTGATTGGCCACATACGTGCAGATATAGTTCAAAGCCTGAGCACTCTGTAGAGGATCTATGCTAGCAGTTGTGTAGGTGACTTAAGTTAGTTTCTACTTACACAGCTTTTGGCAAATTACATTTTTAAAGGATTTCAGAATATACATTTAAATTTCACATTTTCTGTAAAAATTTAATGAAAAATGTAAACGACCTCCATTTTTGAATTTTATCAAAAGGCTTGGCAACCAGGCTTGGTTTCATTTTTGAGATTGTGTCAAATATATAACTTGGTTATTTGGGATCAAAGTCTTTAGTGGTTTTCTTTCGATAGCAATTTGAAATACTGTGCTGTTGTGTAGGTAGCCAACATTAGGTAAGATGAAATGTGGATCTGTGACTGAAGAATTTATGGACTGCTTATATTGAAAATTTCCTGTATTATTTCTCATTGGCATTGTATTGTTATGGCATGGCATCAGCATAACTGTATGCATTTCATGCCTCTGACAGATGCAAGGCTTATTGACAGTTAAATTGCCATATTATTAACAATAATTGACATAATACATGAAACTTGGCACATTTATTCCTTATAGCACTGAAAATACACTGATAAATTGTCAATTTCAAATTTTAATTTTAAATATATTTTTATTAATTGAATAAAAAATAAAAAATGTATAAATTCCTGTATTTTAAAATGTGGACCTAGTTTTGGTATGTGTTGATAGAAAATAATCAGTGATGTGGTTTTATTGTATTAAAACACCAGTTTCCTGTTGCAAAAGTTAGCATGGAGGGATCTTTTCAAAATCTTACATTGAAACTTGATGAAAATGTTTTCCTGCTCCAAATGGGCAATGCCACATTTGGACTGGTGGCCAAACAACAAATGGGAGATATGGTTTACTTGCATACAAAGATCCCAATGGACAACAATGAAAAAAGAAACCCGTACACAGAATTACATGTATTGTTTTTATTAAGAATATAGCTATACCCCAATCTCTGGAATGCAGCCATCTTTGCCATAATAGCTTATGTATCAATATGTTTCATTTTTGTTCGGAAAGCCATCAGGCAAATTGTTCTCGAAAATCTTGTCTTAGTGAAAACCAAATGCTTTGCTCATGGTACAAATGCAGATTGCTTACTTGAATTTCATATGTACCAGTAATGAAGAATTCAGAAACTTATTTATCTTACTTGTATGGTAATCTTTTTTTATTTGTACTTTTATGCATGTATATTTAAAACACCCAAAATATTTTGGTCCCTCCATGAATCTCATCCGGCGGTTGTAGCAAATGTCTCAATATATGACACATACTACAGATTTCCCTGCTATTCTTTGGTTGTTGTTGTTGTTTTTCTTTCAACCAAGTATATCAGTCAGTTTTAGGCATAATGGTTATCTCATTATGCTCTGGCATATCTAATTGTCCCTTCCTATAGTCAGATTTCCTTGTTTGAGCCAATTTTCTGTACTTGTTATGGGCATATATTATGTGGCCCTGTCTTTTCAAAGTGTGGCACTTGACTTGAAGTATGGCACGGTATTGTTTGTGATAATCAGATTTCTTTTTAATTTGATCCAAGGACCTCAAAGTTCTTTTAGACAGGCTGACACCCAAATTGTCCAACTTTTTTACCATAGATTTGCCCAATTTGTTGTTAATTCTATGAATAGTTGTTGCACATCTCCCTTCAAAGTTCCTGGAGTAGTTGATATTCTTAGGTAGAGAAACACCTAGTTTTCTATTCACAGCCTCACAATGTTGTGTGTTTGTGTAAGGTCTCATTGTCATGAAAACCTTTTTGCTTCACTTCATTTTCATAATTTCTTGTAGTAATTGTTTGTCATTTTCATCCATTTGCAGATTGGTGACTTTGTTTGAACCAAGAAATTTGGAATTGAGCCACCATTTATTTCTGTGACCGCCACCACAGACAATAGAGTATCTCTGGCATCAGGAGCAGTTGCTGTCATGGCAATGCAGTGTTGCATCAAGAACTTTGGGTAACAACAACTTGACTTTCTGTAAATTACCTCCATTTTCTTCCATAACTTCTTGACTAAGGTGTTTTTGTACCTGCTTCTTGTTTTCTCTTGTTGAAGCACCAGGAAATATAGCATCACTGAATATAGTAGATTTGCATTTATTAAACTGCACTTTTCCCAAATGAGTCAGATCTGCTAAACATTCCATTTGCCACATGGGATATAATGTTTTATATGCTTCTTGAAATCCAAGGGCAGATTTTGCATCACTGTATGTAGACACAAACTTAACTAGAACTTCATGAAGCACAAACTGTGTCCCAATTTCACGTCCCATTTCAAACTCAGAGTGAGGTGCTGCATATGGAATATTCAGAGTACAATCTGCATGACCATTAGGGATTGTAACATATCCTTTATGTCTGAACCAAGGTCCAGTCCAACACAATTTGTTTTTACACACAGTGACAAGGATATACTTATGATCAGTCATTTTCTTACAAGCTATTCTGACAGCTTGTGAAGAGGCTTGTCCTGGTTTCTCTGCACTAACTATACAAATAGAGTTGTAGCATGCATCAAATGCAATGTTGATAGGGGAAGGGTCTGTGCTGCCACGATCTTTAGTCCTGTCACGCGCCAGTTTACGTTTTTTTCACCATGTCCTTCTTATTTAGCTCAGTTGTAACTTTTGCTACTCTATTTGCAGTCCTTTGCATGCCGCTTCAAGGTGGAGGAGGAATATCTATGGCTGTAAGCACGAGTCTGGCCCTTGTATTTCCCATTGGTGTCTCTTGAAGTCCCACATGGAATCCCAGGTTGACTGCAGCAGCACTGCAGCCTGGTTTGGTGGATGGAACCCCATTGTACACTTTGAATTTAGGTGAGATGAAGCCACAATTCACACATTTTAAGATCATCTGCCAGCCCTAGCCCAACTTACCTTCTTGGTGTATGTATACCTCCATTAGTGGACAATCTGTAGCTTCCTCATGATGTAGTTTTGTCATCTGATTGATCATTTCCACCACTTTTGTGTTGTTTAATAGTCGCATTCTCTGTAAAATGAGAAAGCAACTGTTTCATGTCAGTTTTAAAAATTGCATACAGGAAATAGCATACAAACAATTACATCTAGATGTTAAGCTAAGCACCTCTGTGTCAGGATTATCTGGATCAGGATTGGCACTTATCAGATTGTCTTGTCCGAATACTTCCAAGAGGTCAGTGGGACGATGCCATTAACTGTGCATGATTCGTTTTAGTGGCTTGGTATTTGGAAATCTTCATACGTTTGTTATTTGGGAATGGTCCTTCTTGAAGCATGTAGGTTTTGAATTATTTTTCACCTTTCATGGTAACAGATCAAAAATGTATGTGCTGGTGAAGAGCTTTGGACCCCATTTTTATAAGCCTAGGCACAAGCTTTCATGTGTTAGGCACAATTTTGTAATTAATTTTGAAAGTCTTTGATCTCTCTACATTTAATTATTAATGACACAGATCAATGAGATCAATAATCTGGAATCATGAGGGGTCCTAAAGAGCAGGGGGGTGGCCAAGATTCCAGTTTTGAATTTACACTTGATTGGCCACATACGTGCAGATATAGTTCAAAGCCTGAGCACTCTGTAGAGGATCTATGCTAGCAGTTGTGTAGGTGACTTAAGTTAGTTTCTACTTACACAGCTTTTGGCAAATTACATTTTTAAAGGATTTCAGAATATACATTTAAATTTCACATTTTCTGTAAAAATTTAATGAAAAATGTAAACGACCTCCATTTTTGAATTTTATCAAAAGGCTTGGCAACCAGGCTTGGTTTCATTTTTGAGATTGTGTCAAATATATAACTTGGTTATTTGGGATCAAAGTCTTTAGTGGTTTTCTTTCGATAGCAATTTGAAATACTGTGCTGTTGTGTAGGTAGCCAACATTAGGTAAGATGAAATGTGGATCTGTGACTGAAGAATTTATGGACTGCTTATATTGAAAATTTCCTGTATTATTTCTCATTGGCATTGTATTGTTATGGCATGGCATCAGCATAACTGTATGCATTTCATGCCTCTGACAGATGCAAGGCTTATTGACAGTTAAATTGCCATATTATTAACAATAATTGACATACATACATGAAACTTGGCACATTTATTCCTTATAGCACTGAAAATACACTGATAAATTGTCAATTTCAAATTTTAATTTTAAATATATTTTTATTAATTGAATAAAAAATAAAAAATGTATAAATTCCTGTATTTTAAAATGTGGACCTAGTTTTGGTATGTGTTGATAGAAAATAATCAGTGATGTGGTTTTATTGTATTAAAACACCAGTTTCCTGTTGCAAAAGTTAGCATGGAGGGATCTTTTCAAAATCTTACATTGAAACTTGATGAAAATGTTTTCCTGCTCCAAATGGGCAATGCCACATTTGGACTGGTGGCCAAACAACAAATGGGAGATATGGTTTACTTGCATACAAAGATCCCAATGGACAACAATGAAAAAAGAAACCCGTACACAGAATTACATGTATTGTTTTTATTAAGAATATAGCTATACCCCAATCTCTGGAATGCAGCCATCTTTGCCATAATAGCTTATGTATCAATATGTTTCATTTTTGTTCGGAAAGCCATCAGGCAAATTGTTCTCGAAAATCTTGTCTTAGTGAAAACCAAATGCTTTGCTCATGGTACAAATGCAGATTGCTTACTTGAATTTCATATGTACCAGTAATGAAGAATTCAGAAACTTATTTATCTTACTTGTATGGTAATCTTTTTTTATTTGTACTTTTATGCATGTATATTTAAAACACCCAAAATATTTTGGTCCCTCCATGAATCTCATCCGGCGGTTGTAGCAAATGTCTCAATATATGACACATACTACAGATTTCCCTGCTATTCTTTGGTTGTTGTTGTTGTTTTTCTTTCAACCAAGTATATCAGTCAGTTTTAGGCATAATGGTTATCTCATTATGCTCTGGCATATCTAATTGTCCCTTCCTATAGTCAGATTTCCTTGTTTGAGCCAATTTTCTGTACTTGTTATGGGCATATATTATGTGGCCCTGTCTTTTCAAAGTGTGGCACTTGACTTGAAGTATGGCACGGTATTGTTTGTGATAATCAGATTTCTTTTTAATTTGATCCAAGGACCTCAAAGTTCTTTTAGACAGGCTGACACCCAAATTGTCCAACTTTTTTACCATAGATTTGCCCAATTTGTTGTTAATTCTATGAATAGTTGTTGCACATCTCCCTTCAAAGTTCCTGGAGTAGTTGATATTCTTAGGTAGAGAAACACCTAGTTTTCTATTCACAGCCTCACAATGTTGTGTGTTTGTGTAAGGTCTCATTGTCATGAAAACCTTTTTGCTTCACTTCATTTTCATAATTTCTTGTAGTAATTGTTTGTCATTTTCATCCATTTGCAGATTGGTGACTTTGTTTGAACCAAGAAATTTGGAATTGAGCCACCATTTATTTCTGTGACCGCCACCACAGACAATAGAGTATCTCTGGCATCAGGAGCAGTTGCTGTCATGGCAATGCAGTGTTGCATCAAGAACTTTGGGTAACAACAACTTGACTTTCTGTAAATTACCTCCATTTTCTTCCATAACTTCTTGACTAAGGTGTTTTTGTACCTGCTTCTTGTTTTCTCTTGTTGAAGCACCAGGAAATATAGCATCACTGAATATAGTAGATTTGCATTTATTAAACTGCACTTTTCCCAAATGAGTCAGATCTGCTAAACATTCCATTTGCCACATGGGATATAATGTTTTATATGCTTCTTGAAATCCAAGGGCAGATTTTGCATCACTGTATGTAGACACAAACTTAACTAGAACTTCATGAAGCACAAACTGTGTCCCAATTTCACGTCCCATTTCAAACTCAGAGTGAGGTGCTGCATATGGAATATTCAGAGTACAATCTGCATGACCATTAGGGATTGTAACATATCCTTTATGTCTGAACCAAGGTCCAGTCCAACACAATTTGTTTTTACACACAGTGACAAGGATATACTTATGATCAGTCATTTTCTTACAAGCTATTCTGACAGCTTGTGAAGAGGCTTGTCCTGGTTTCTCTGCACTAACTATACAAATAGAGTTGTAGCATGCATCAAATGCAATGTTGATAGGGGAAGGGTCTGTGCTGCCACGATCTTTAGTCCTGTCACGCGCCAGTTTACGTTTTTTCACCATGTCCTTCTTATTAGCTCAGTTGTAACTTTTGCTACTCTATTTGCAGTCCTTTGCATGCCGCTTCAAGGTGGAGGAGGAATATCTATGGCTGTAAGCACGAGTCTGGCCCTTGTATTTCCCATTGTTGTATCTTGAAGTCCCACGTGGAATCCCAGGTTGACTGCAGTAGCACTGCAGCCTGGTTTGGTGGATGGAACCCCATTGTACAGCTTGAATTTAGGTGAGATGAAGCCACAATTCACACATTTTAAGATCATCTGCCAGCCCTAGCCCAACTTACCTTCTTGGTGTATGTATACCTCCATTAGTGGACAATCTGTAGCTTCCTCATGATGTAGTTTTGTCATCTGATTGATCATTTCCACCACTTTTGTGTTGTTTAATAGTCGCATTCTCTGTAAAATGAGAAAGCAACTGTTTCATGTCAGTTTTAAAAATTGCATACAGGAAATAGCATACAAACAATTACATCTAGATGTTAAGCTAAGCACCTCTGTGTCAGGATTATCTGGATCAGGATTGGCACTTATCAGATTGTCTTGTCCGAATACTTCCAAGAGGTCAGTGGGACGATGCCGTTAACTGTGCATGATTCGTTTTAGTGGCTTGGTATTTGGAAATCTTCATACGTTTGTTATTTGGGACATGGTCCTTCTTGAAGCATGTAGGTTTTGAATTATTTTTCACCTTTCATGGTAACAGATCAAAAGTGTATGTGCTGGTGAAGAGCTTCGGACCCCATTTTTATAAGCCTAGGCACAAGCTTTCATGTGTTAGGCACAATTTTGTAATTAATTTTGAAAAGTCTTTGATATCTCTACATTTAATTATTAATGACACAGATCAATGAGATCAATAATCTGGAATCATGAGGGGTCCTAAAGAGCAGGGGGGTGGCCAAGATTCCAGTTTTGAATTTACACTTGATTGGCCACATACATGCAGATATAGTACAAAGCCTGTGCACTCTGTAGAGGATCTATGCTAGCAGTTGTGTAGGTGACTTAAGTTAGTTTCTACTTACACAGCTTTTGGCAAATTACATTTTTAAAGGATTTCAGAATATACATTTAAATTTCACATTTTCTGTAAAAATTTAATGAAAAATGTAAACGACCTCCATTTTTGAATTTTATCAAAAGGCTTGGCAACCAGGCTTGGTTTCATTTTTGAGATTGTGTCAAATATATAACTTGGTTATTTGGGATCAAAGTCTTTAGTGGTTTTCTTTCGATAGCAATTTGAAATACTGTGCTGTTGTGTAGGTAGCCAACATTAGGTAAGATGAAATGTGGATCTGTGACTGAAGAATTTATGGACTGCTTATATTGAAAATTTCCTGTATTATTTCTCATTGGCATTGTATTGTTATGGCATGGCATCAGCATAACTGTATGCATTTCATGCCTCTGACAGATGCAAGGCTTATTGACAGTTAAATTGCCATATTATTAACAATAATTGACATACATACATGAAACTTGGCACATTTATTCCTTATAGCACTGAAAATACACTGAAAAATTGTCAACTTCGAATTTTGATTTTAAATATATTTTTTATTAATTTAATAAAAAATAAAAAATGTATAAATTCCTGTATTTTAAAATGTGGACCTAGTTTTGGTATGTGTTGATAGAAAATAATCAGTGATGTGGTTTTATTGTATTAAAACACCAGTTTCCTGTTGCAAAAGTTAGCATGGAGGGATGTTTTCAAAATCTTACATTGAAACTTGATGAAAATGTTTTCCTGGCTCCAAATGAGCAATGCCACATTTGGACTGGTGGCCAAACAACAAATGGGAAATATGCATTACTTTCATGCAAAGATCCCAATGGACAACAATGGAAAAAGAAACACGTACACAGAATTGCTTGTTTTGTTTTTATTAAAAATATAGCTAAAACCCAGTCTCTGGAATGCAGCCATAATAGCTTCTGTGTCAACAGGTCATTTATTATTCGGAATGGCACCAGAGAAATTTTAAGATCATATGCCAGCCCAATCTCCACTTAACTTCTTGGTGTATATATACCCCCTTTTTTTAGGAGTCATTCTTTATTTTGAGATGCATTTTATTGTTGTTGAGAAAGCAGTGTGGTGGAAGCGCACATGTAAAGTAAGTGTGAGATATGGTCAAAAACTATGTTTTGATTGACCCGAAAATGGAAACATACCCAAGTAAACATTGATGTGCTGTTATTCTTAACTATGATGGTCAACAACTGACTAGTCTTGGTGTGTGTAATGGACGATAATGGCACTGACACCCCTAGGAATCCTTGTGTGATTGGAACATTGGTCTGAGTTCAGCTTGAAGAAATGCATGTAGGTAATATATATTACTTCCATTTTCGGGCAAGTCCGATCAACCTGTATTTGTATTAATATTTGTCTTTTGCTGTGTAAAGACTGTGCTTGATGCAATACAAGTTTTGATTTAATTTGTATTTTCCTTTTCCACAACTAAAATTTAATTCCCAAGTGATATTTCCCAAGTTATCTGCCAGAGCACGTGGGCCAATAAGCCGTTGGCTTGTAAAGGCACTCACTTTGTTTTCAAGTTGACAATCCTTTTGATCGAGTCTCGAATCTAATACTTGTTCAGTGCCAAGTTGAGTTCTACAACTTCCTGTGCATATACTTTGACCTTAAACCCTTAGCTTGTAAAGGCACCACACTCTTTGTTTTCCCACGTGACAACCCTTTGATTAAGCCGTGAGTTTGATACTTGTTCAGTGCCAAGTAACAGAGGGTGGTTATTTGAACTCCGTGATCTTGCTGCACTATTGACACATGTTCAGTTGCATTCTTTAATAGATTTCTGACTTTATGATCAAAGTGTTACTTAAAGAGCCCAAGCTCAGTCTCTGCATAAGCACCTGCATATGACAATAAAGCAGAGAAATCGGAGAGACAGACAAGATTTACGATGACTAGATGATGACGATTTACATTGACTAGACGATGATGTAGGATTTCAGAACTTTATCAGACAATGAGGATTAATTCTTGGACTTTGTACCAGATGACATTAGATAGTGACATTTATAGGATACCATGAATGACAAAAAAGTGGACTTAACTTTCATTGTTTATTTGTGGAATTAACATATTACGGGATATTGTGAATCGGATCATTCTGAACTATTTTTATATTGGTATGTGACCTATAATTGAATTCGTGGATTTATCATATAAATGGATTTGAAATGTCAAGCATTATGGATTTCAATGGACTTTATTACACAAAGATGGACAAATTGTAAGTTGTCAATTTATTTGTGACATATTTTTACTCAATAATATAATCGTATTTTACACTGGTTTTGTCTTTATTTTTCTGATCTATGTATCCAGTGGCTTGTTTATATTTCCAAAGTGCATTTCTTACTTGCTAAGAAGTCACCCCTTCAGATGGATCTGACTTGCAAAATATACCCTGACTTATAGGAGGGTCAAAGAGAAATTTACTTTTTTCAGCCCTAAAAAGGGGGGTTGACTTGTAGTTGAGTCGACTTATAATCGAGTATATACGGTAGTAAAACTAATGATGTTCTGACCCCATTTGAAACTGGTGCCAGAGACTGATGCTATGTTTTCAAAGTAGACGGATGATGATTGTTACACTGATTTTTAATTATGGTATTTGATTTGAGAAAATCGGAGCTGAAAGCGGCTGCAGCCTGTGTGGAAATGGATGTTGCAGTTGTAACATTTGCACAGTGTACAGCCTATTATAATCAAAATGTTTTCATGTAGAGTTCATTAGTACTGTAATTGATGTTGTACTGGAAATATTTTGCTAACTTTTCAATGATTTTGAAAAGGCTGAAAGGTTTCTGCTGCATATTCAGTTGCCGTTTACAATACACAGTACATTGCGTTGTTTATGATGGCATTGATGAGAATTTGAAGGTTGCAGATATAGCTGTGTTGTTCTTGTAAGTAATATAAGGAATCATTTCATAATAGGCCTATAAGAAATTAAAATATTGAATATTGTTAATGTTAATTTTTTTTTCTCAATCTATATTTGTTTTTTTTAAGAACACTTCAAGGCAGATTCCACCCACCAGACTCCGCTTGTTTTCAAAAACTCGCTGATGCAAAGCCCTAAAATTAAATAGAACATTTCTGTTTATTTGAAAGCAGTTAGAATTTTTCCATTTCTTTAGATTGGGGATCATCTCAAAATGCTCTCACTCTCTCTCTCTCTCTTAGACACACACACACACACACATTCACACTCTTCATAGCTTCACACAACACAGGACTAAGTCAAGTTAATCACTATATTTACATAATAACAAATTAATGTAAAGAAATAAATTTGATAAGCTATTAGGTTCATGTCTTCAGTTATTAAGTTCAGATCCATATAAACCATGAGCCATTTTACCTTCGACTCTGTTGTCTCCACTATGCACAAGTTCTGAAAAGTTGATTACATGACTTAAACTTTAGAAACTATATTTGTGTTTGCAAAACACGTATGCCATCCACTGATGAAAGTTATAAAAATTACTAAATGACATGAAGTCTGATTGAATCAGGTACATATGTATATAAACCATTCAACCGAACTTCACTTGTCTACGTCAGCCATTGAGGGCATATTGATTTGGTCCAGTCCATATGTACAACTGCACTTCTTGTTAGCATGATTAAGCATAAACCACTTGAGGCAGAAAAATGAAATTTAATAGTTTATTCATATGGAGTTGACCTGTTTAAATTTTCTGAAAATGAAATAAATTTTTGTTTATTTAATTATTTATTTTGTACACATTTTTTGAACTTTTTGGACTTCTACTTCTTGAATGAAAACCTTTGTTAGAACGATTAAGTAAATACCACTTGAGGTTGACAAAGGAAAGCAAATGTCTCACTTTTTCACATGTTTATCTGAATAAAGCCGAGACAATAAATAGATAAATAAATAAGTGAAAGTAGCACATATACTCTTCCTGCAGCATCAAACTCGAGGCATAGAAGTTCCGTGGAAAAGATAATCATTTCAAGTTTCTATTTTGAAGAGCATTTAAACACCTCAAAATATGCACATTCTTTTTGTTGAAGGAATATTACTTGGATGTCATTCAAGATGATTTTTCTTTTTCTTTTTGTGTTTTTTGTTAGCATTATCTTTGTAAACCAGTGCACTTAAAGAAAAACTGCATATTAAGATCAAATGCCATAGTAAGGCTCTGCGAAATAAAGAAATAGTCAATAGCTACTGTTTTGAGATGTCTGAATAATCTGATTGAAAAAATATACAATTTAATTATATCATTCTAATATGTTCAGTAAATACATCAAGCAAATGATAATTATTTAGGAAAAGGAAGAACAAAATTCATCAGCAGACAGCTACAAACTTAAAATAGAGGTCTGAATAAAATTTAATTTAAGCTTTAAATATAATTAAAGTATTTTAACAACATTTTACATCTGATCTGTTCGCTTGGCTGCTAATTTCCACCGCTATTTGAGTGATTAACCAGCTGTTTGATAATGAGCTATTACCAGAATTTTGTGTACTTGAGTGAACAGGCATCTGCATAAATTTTGTTACCACTGTGCACCCTATGGTCAAATGTCACCTGATGTATATAGAGACATCTTATAATTTGCTATAATAATAGTTTGCTCAGGTTTACATAGATGCAGCAATGTTTCTTATTCACAATATTTGTAGTCTTGAATAATCATTGTACAATTATGCAATTTCATAACAAACCAGTGGGAATAGTATATTAGTCTCTCTATTGAATCATTGTGTTGAAATGAAATTTTGTGCAATATCCAATTAGAACTAAATACTGTACAGATGTTGTGGATAATACCAACTAAATTTTTTTAAAAATAACTTTTCATTTAAAATATTCTTCAATAACGCAGATGTCCCTTTTATATTATTTTCTTGTTTTAACTGACACACATATTTTGATCTGAGAGTCAGCAGGAAAGAATTCTTATTATTAGCCCTTATTAAAACATTTATTAATTCCAGTTTCTTGAGGATATGACTGTCTGATTATGGTGATAACGATTATGATAATGAAGATAATCATTTACAGTAAGGACTGTTTTGATTTTTTTTCTTTGTTTGATTTGTTAAAGACAGCTGCTATTACCATAAGGAGTGGAAATGTTGTCATCATCACATGTAAACACACAGAAGAAAAAGTTATATGGAAGGAATAGTAGCTACAGAATTGAACTTGGTCTATTGATTTAGATTTTTCTGTATCTTAATTTATATCTTTACTAACATAAATATGTTCAATATCACATTGGATGGAATACCTCTCTGAATATCAGCACTTCCTGACGCTTAAATACCGTATATAAAGAAGTAATTTTTATTCCATGATTTTTGACGGAATTTCATTAAAATTGGTGATTTAATGTCTCATTTGTTTATATATTTTGGGCTAATCAACAAGGTAAAATGTATCAGTTGCATATTAATGTTTACATGTTATTATTTTACAGTGAACATTTATAAATATCTTTAAAAATAGCTTTGTTAGAAAAAGATCCATTATATGGTATATATTGGAATATCGGTGAGCATCTCAAAATAACCTGCTCTCTGACTTTCGCTCTCCATAAGTATACTTACAAAAAAACTTTACACTTATGCCTGCCTGGGACTTGCCATAAGGTTACGTAAAAATGTAAGGGAAACTTATGAAAAAACGTACATAATTCTCAATAGTGAAACACCCATAATCACATAACAAAAGTCGTATATAAAAACTTAAGAAAATCTTAGGCATACATTGCTTTGTTAAACAATGCCCAGGTGCATATTATATTTACTTTAAAGTCTACATTAATACAAGTCATTTTACACTTGAGCTAACATTCTATTGAAACTTTTAAATATCCTTTAGAAGATAACATCTTTTATTGGTTGAAGCTAAAAAAACATTGAATTATTTGTCTTTAACGCGATATTCAGCATATAATAGGTCATACATGTATGGCCATTTATATACCAAAGAGAACCACTAACCTACAGTAAGCTACTGGCTGAGGCTTGAACCTGTGTGGACACTGGTGAGAGTTATCTGTAATCCAGTTGCATCATGCAAAGTAATTCACAGTAAGCAAATATTCACTAATGACAATTACATATGCATCAAGATTCTTAATATGTACACTTAATTAAGTATGCATCAATAAACTGTTTTGGTGCTGTACTTTGTTACATTAAGCATACATGTTCTTTTTTATTTTCAGGCCAGATCTTCAGTGAATGCATAACTGAGGAAAAGGTTGAAGAAAAAATGTGGAAGGAAATGAACAATAAAATTTGAGCAATTAGAAGTGAAAAATATAAGCTGAACTGAAAACAAGTTAAAATGTATAAGAAACTGAAAATAAATTATATTAAAGATGAATAAAGGTCCATTTTTTATCTCAATGAAGTACTGTTTTTCGTTGATATTTTTTAATGAAATTTCAGTGAAATTTTAATCAGAAGATTTCACTGAAAGTTTTAGAAATGTTGGCAATATATTGCTGAAATTTGGTGAAATACCAAAATCTTGGCAAAATAAGGACATTTCAGTGAATTTCACTCAAATTCTACAGAATTTTCACTTTAATTTCAGTCACATTTTCACTAGGGTCAGAAATACTTCAATTCCTTTTAGATGTTTTATTCACTACATTTTAAGATTGCTCATAGAATTTTGCTACTTGTCTTGCAACAACACTCCAGGGTTTATAAACTATGAAACTGACAAATGAGAAATGCAATTTTATTTCCCCTGTAAGTACCTTGGGATCATAGGAGATAGAATTGGCCATATGATGAGTGCTTACCATCTTCCTTGCAAGAATAATTTAGAAGCAGATTACCTATACATGTATAAGAATTTCAGTGATGGTGCAGAGTGGATGTAAACAAAGATATCTTTCACAAATTTCGTGGAATATTGGGACATTTAGATATTGAGATGTTTGCCTCTAGACTGAATCATCACATTCACAAATATGTGTCATATAGACCAGATCCAAATGTTTTTGCTATCGATGCTCTCTTAATGACATGGTCTGGCCTAATTTTGTATATGTTTCCACCATTCAGTCTGGTGGGACATGTTATTCAAATGATAGTAGATAACAGTGCAGATATGATTCTTGTTGCGCCATTGTGGACAATACAACCACAGTTTCACTGTCTGTTGGGCAAATTGATTAGCACTTGTACATTCTTTTCCAGATTCACAGCCAGGTGACCTTACCTCAATACCCACACAAACAACACTCGCTGGTGTAAAGGCATATCAGGACAAGCTACCAGTGTCATCCTTGATTCATGGAGAGGATCCACTAGGAAACAATATTTGACATATCTCCAAAAATGGTTGCAATTTTCAATTAGGAAACAAATTGATCCCCTTAATCCACCTGTAAATAATGTCTTAGATTTTTTACAGAACTGTTTTATTCAGACTTAGGTTACAGCTCCATTACCACTGCTAGATCTGTCTTATCTTCATTAGTAAAACTGAGTTCTAATGTAAACCTTGGTAATGATGTGTTTGTAAAAATATTTTTGAGGAGTTTTTCTTAATAGGCCAAGTTTGCTGAGGTATAACATAGCATAGGATGTACCGGTTAGAACTGTTTTTCAGCACTTGGAAACATTTTTTTCCATTGGGGGATATTTCTTTCAAACAAGTGACTCAAAAATTGGATATGCTGTTAGCATTACTTAGCAGCCAGCGATTCAAAACTTTGCATGTAATAAACGTTGATATTGGTATTTCATCAGAGTTTGTCTCGGACAGTGTTTGAAGCAAAGTGAGCCTGGTCTACATTTATCACAATTGACTTTTTCTGCATATCAGGACAAGAGACTCTGCATAGTTGAAACCTTAAGAGAGTATACCATTAGAACTTCTTCCCTCGAGGAAACTGAGAAAAGATTATTGATAAGTACACAAGCTTATTTCAAAGTCGTTGCTAGGAGTATCTTTACCGTATATACTTACATATTATCTGATACCAACTGCAAACTGCATAGACCCAGATCTGCTGTCACATAATGCACCGGCAGATCTGGGTCTATGCAGTTTGTAAGGACTAATAAGTAGAACAAACAACACAGACCCTGATCTGCCGCTGCATTATGCAATGGAAGATCAGGGTCTGTGTTGTTTGCATTTGGACCTGGTTTGTACGTGATTATATACGGTAGATGGATTAAGACTGTTATGAAAGAGGCAGGAATCAATATGTTCATTTTTGATGCTCTTAGTACTAGAACTGCTTCAAGCAGTGCAGCAGTGTAGACTGTAGGGTGAAGCAAAGACTGCATTTTCTGCAGGTTTTATAATAAACCTGTACCTGATGGGTTAGACTTAAGCAGTGCTATGCTAGATAGGTCCCAGTCTTAAAATTTATAGACAAATATATCAGATGCACATGTATGTTTGTGAATATTCTCATCTAGTACTTGTTAATACACAGTTTACTTCTTGTTTGTGAATATTCCCATCTAGTACTTGCTAATACAGTTTACTACATGTTTGTGCTGCATTTGCTTGGATGCATCAACTCTGAAATCTTGTGATCCCGTGGCACTTACAGGGGAAATAAAATTTCACAAATAAGACTTACCAAAGTTGCAGTTTGATTGGGATTTTATGAATCAGTAAGTGCCTGAGGGATCATATGCCCACCCATCTGTATAATTAGTTAGCTTCATGCATATCACACCATGCTAAGATTCTTTGAAGCATTCAAGCTGATCATGCTCTTAAGACTGACTCCACATGTGGCCAATTCCATCTTACATGATCCCTCAGTCACTTACAGGTTCATAAAATCCCACTCAAACTGTGACTTTGGTAAGTCTTGTTTATTGTGAAATTTTAGGTTTAAGTGGGAAAGGTAAAAGATGACTTTGGACTATACAGACAATGATAGTATGGGTCACATGAGAGTACCTGAAGAGTGAGGCATAACCTGAATCAACATTACGAAACAAGAAAACAAAAGGAAAACAATACCCAAAACTAACAACTGCTAAATTTTTATCCTGCATATACACACTACAGACACAAAAACCAAAAAATAAATTTTTTTTTCTATCAGAGAGAGTGAACAACCAAAAACTTTTTTTTAAAAATGGCTTTAGACCACAATATAGAAGGAGACAGGGGGAGCACAAAGTATAGCCTTCGTGATGGAGAGAACAAAAAAAAATCACACAAGAAAGTCGCGAAATAAACGGGCGCCAGATGACGTCTCCGCCACAGTCTAAAAAATGATGCACCACCAGTATCCAAATCATAATCTCAATATAGAGATTGTACAAAATGTATTTTGGAACCTTTTTTTTGTAAAGTTGTTTTTGATCCTACATAAAAGTAAATAATAACTATATTAAGATTTGAACAATTACAGCCAGTCCAAACAAGAATACAGGGGTTTATAGCATACGACAAAACATATATAGCAAACACACTTATAGCATACACTGGACTCATAAAGATCCGCAAAGGTAATACCTGAGGAGGGGAGTACGAGCCATAATGTAAATTTCTTTCGGCTAAGGGCGGAATGAAAGGGAACCTGGAAATGGGATCCCAATCAAGTACGCCCATCTAAAAATGTATATTAAGAGGAACCCTACCAAAAATTGAAATAATACAATTTCTCTTCAAAATTCTTTTTTTATTTTTTCTAAGAAACCCACAACAACAGACTTGTGGGGGTACATACAGATATAAACAAAACTTTAAAAAAAACTTTTGGCACAAAAGGGGGACACCTCAAAGGCCTCTTAGCTCAACATAGCTAGAGGTCCAAGAGGGATCCACAAAGAAACAAAACAAAAAAAATGTGGCCAATTCCATCTTATGTGATCCCTCAGTCACTTACAGGTTCATAAAATCCCACTCAAACTGTGACTTTGGCAAGTCTTGTATATTGTGAAATTTTAGGTTAAAGTGAGAAAGGTAAAAGATAAAGTGTGAAGGTGTCTCATAGCCTTTGCTGCATATGGTAACTTCTGGATCATTGGGGAATGCAATAAATTATAACAGATAAACCATTTAAAATTTATAACTATTTAGGATGAAATTTTATTCAAAATTATCCAAAGTTTTGGATATTAGACTTTTTTCCAATGGTCACACTTATATTTAAATTCTTCAGGTCTCACCGGATTGTTTGAATTTTGATAATCCCCTAATTTTTAAGGTAGAGGGCATGAGCCTTGCATTTATAAATTCACACAGAAGCTAAATCTGTAATTTGCTGTACATTTACTCTGAATTTGGCTTGAAAATGGATTGGTTTGTTTAGAGACTACCTTTGACAGTTGGACTAGCACAGGAGATCAAGCTAAAATCAGTTGAACACGTGACAAGCTCACTTCCTTTGTAAACACTGAACATTTAATGTAATAACTACAAATTGCCAATGGAGAAATCAGCTGCTGGAAAAAGTACAAAATGTTGTCAGACAGTCTCAGTAAAGAAGGAAAAGTGAAATAAATTCTTCTAAAGGAAAAGGTTGAAATAAACATCGTCAATTGGAATATACAGAATGATAATTAATCAAGATATTTGTAATCTGCAGATTTTTCTGACAAGGTGATTTTGCACCATGACTGATGATCATTCAGAATAATTTTAAATAGCATTAATTATAAATTTTATCACATTGATTCCATAACAAGCCTGTGATTTTTAAATGAAAATATTTAATACTTAAACATTAGTTACACCTTTCATAATTTAAATGTAATTATTACCCACATCTGTGTGATACCCTTCTAAAAGGCCACCACTCTTATAAGGCCACTTTCCTGTTGCAGATGGGGTAACATTATAAGTGGGAGACGACTGACTTTATCTTGTTTATATTTTGAATGTTCAGGAGACACTGACATTCACATCCCTAACATCGGGCTTGCAGTGAATGTATTCAGGAACCTATCTTATGGCATTGTTGAAATTGTAGCTTGCTCCTGGCTGGACAAGAAAAGATAATTGGTGGACCCAAAACTCTACAAATTTTCTGAGTGGGTCTTGGAATGCAGTAATGACTGGGACCGAGGTAATATAGATCATTATGGCAACTGTCACATATTATATGGATGTGTGTACTGATGGATGCTATCTGTAAGTCTATACTTAGGATGTGTACATGTTGTTATGGAATCATACCTTTTTACCTTTTTATAATGATTTAAATTACTAATTTATGATCTCTGTTTTAGTCTGAATAGGGGTTAGCATATCAGTATAGATACGACTAATGCTCGATCAATAAGTGGTCACATGATCAATTGCGCGGGAAATGAAGTCGACCTGGCTTTGTACTTTTTGGAAATTAACATTGAAAGGTCACTTTCCATACTACAATAACATTATGTTTACTCTTTAAGATTTTTAGTACGCTAGACCTTTGGGTAAATGACGCGTAACCTAGTTCCTGATTGGTTCTTAGAGGGTTGTGTTATTTTGAAATACCATATTATTAAAGACGGAGAAAGGACATTCCCTTTTAATTCTGCGCACTTAGTAAAGATATATAGGGAATAATCTTGGGAATTATCATTCTTTACAATTGCTTGATCGAAGAGAGGTTATTGAAATTATTCAGTTCAGTGTGGAATTTATTTAATTAGTAATTCATCTGAATTACTATACAGCTCCGTGGGATTATCGGACATTATTCTAAAACTTGTGAGATTCTAGACTTGCAAGGATTATTTTGGATTTTATCAGAACTTATCTACTTCAACACAGTGCAGGCTTTTTCATTCGGAATACCACATCCGTATTATTTGGATTAACATCAGGAAGTGAACTTTAAAACAATTTAGGACTTTTTAGGATATTCTATACAGTAAGTTATTTTAATTCTTTCACTTTGATTGTTTGTTGAACTATTTTAATTCTTTTAATATTTTAGGAAATTAAAGATTTTCATTTTAATCTTGAAAGCTTGTTTGTGTCTTTTATTCTGTTACATTACCCCTAGAGTCGTAACAGGATAAATTGGGGGCTCGTATTACGGGATTAGAAATTAGAATAATTTCGGGATCCGAATTTAAATATTTTGAAATTTAGATTTAATTAAATATTTTCGAAGTTTTAATATTTCAGAGATTTTGATACTTTGGAAAGTTTTCTTTTTGGGATTTGAATTTCATTGTTTGAAATTTTAGTGGTTTTTTGATTTCCAGATTAAGAAATAAAGAGAAACTAACAGGCTTTCATAATGACATCCAGAGTAGAGAGTTTCTTAGCTGATCCTACCCAGGAGAAATTTGAGTCCTTAAAGAAGGACGAATTACTTGAAATTGCTCAACATTATAGTCTTACTGAAGTGAAGGCTTCCATGTTGAAGCAGGATATTAGAAGTATCTTGATTCAATATTTGGTACAATCAGGTATTTTTGAAGAGGGGGTTTCAAGTGTTAAGAAAAAATCTCCGTCTGGTTTGGGAAAGAAATTACAGATAGCTAAGGACATAGAGATTGAAAAGATCAAACTTTAATGGGAACAGATGCAGATGCAGGAAAGAAGGGAAGATAGGGAAAGAGAGGAAAAGGAAAAGATTAGGGAAAGGGAGGAAAAGGAAAAGATTAGGGAAAGGGAAGAAAGAAGGGAAGATAAATTAAGAGAGGGAGAAATTCAGAAGGAATTAAGAGAAAGAGAAATTCAGATGGAATTAAGAGATAGGGAGGATAAAGTAAGAGATAATGAGATCCAAAGGGGAATAGAGAAGGAATTAAGAGAAAGAGAAGATAAATTAAGAGATAATGAGGAAAGAGAGAGAGACAAAGTTAGAGAATTTCAGAATCAAAATTCTGATAGAGAATTTAGACTAAGGGAATTAGAATTGACCAGCAAAGGGCATTCTCATGACAATCAGGGTTCATACTTTGATTTGGCTAAACATTTGAGACAGGTTCCCCCTTTTAGAGAAAAGGAGATAGACAAATATTTTCTCAGTTTTGAGAAAATTGCCGAAAATCTGGAATGGCCAAAAGAGAAGTGGACCTCATTATTGCAGAGTGTGTTAACTGGCAAAGCTAGTGATGTTTATACTGCACTCTCATCTGAACAATCTGCTGATTATGAAGTGGTCAAAGAATACATTTTAAGAGCTTATGAATTGGTACCTGAAACTCATCGTCAAAACTTTAGAGAATGTAAAAAGGAAACACATCAAACTCATGTAGAATTTGCTTGGGAAAAGAAACGTTTGTTTACAAGATGGTGTACATCTAAGAAGGTTGAAGGCAATTATGATAATCTTGAACAACTGGTATTGATTGAAGATTTCAAGAATTGTGTCAGTGATGATATTAAGGTGTATCTTAATGAGAAAGGAGTTGAGACTTTAGAAAAGGCAGCCATCACAGCTGATGAATATTCTTCAATACACAAGGTTCCATTGACAACTAAAACTTTTCCTCAACAATCTTATGTTAAGAAATTATTTCAGACCCGTTCAGGAAATTTCAGACCTCAGGGTGATGTGATTGTAAAGAATCAAAATTCTGATAGGGAATATCAGAAAACCTTATCTCTGCCCACGTGTTCATATTGTAAGATGAAGGGACACGTTATTTCTGATTGCTTAAAGTTGCAATTTAGGCCTCAGAATTATAATAGAGCAGTTCCAAATGCTCTAGTTATCCAGAAGTCAAGGTCAGGGTCATTTATGAATGAGAATGATATTTGTTTAGAGGCTAGCTTACCTCATTCTGATTTTATAATGAAGAATTACGAACCATTCATGTCGATGGGTTCTGTGTCACTTGTTGGTGACTTGGATAAGGCTACTCCTATTAAGATATTAAGAGATACATGAGCTTCTCAGAGTCTATTGTTAGATAGTACTTTGCCGTTTTTTGAGAAGTCTTCTACTAGTGAAAGTGTATTAATACCGGGGGTAGATTGTGGATATGTTAATGTCCCTCTTCATTGTGTTAATTTGTCATCAGACTTAGTTTCGGGACCTGTGACCATAGGAGCAGTGGCTTCTTTGCCTATTAAGGGCATTCATTTATTACTAGGTAATGACCTAGCTAAAGATAAGGTCGTGGTTAATCCACTTGTAACTAACAAGCTTAGTATGGATCAAAGAGTTGATCATATTGAAGTAGAAATCCCTGGTTTAAATCCAGCTTGTGAAGTTACTAGAGCTATGGCAAAGTATGCTCTTGAGAATATTGTTGTTGAACAGGATGTATTTCCTTTAGCGGATACCTTTGTGGGTCAGGCTTTTCATGAGGTCACTTCTGCTCCTCAATCTTGTATTGATAGTGATACTCTTTCAACTATTATGTCTCATAAAAATAGTCAGGGTGTAATAAGACAAGCACTAGATGTCTTACAACAGGGAGATTCGGATATCTCCTGTTTGTTTCAGGGGGCTATGACTGAAACTGAAGCCACGCAAGAAGGTACTTGTTACTTCTTGACGAGTGAAGTCCTTGAACGGAAACAGAGATTGCTTAGGATAATTGCTGGTGATGAGTGGTCAGTTGGTAAAATAGTAGTTCCTAGATACTATTGTCAGGAATTACTTAGTGTAGTCCATGAAACGTCGTTGTCTGGTCGTTTAGGAATAAATGAGACGATGTTAGGCAACCAATACTTGTCGGCGAAGTGTGCGTCTACAAGTTTGATAAAAGCTATTCCTTTGTGGAATATTAAAACTGAGACCATACTGAGAGTTTTGGTTGGGTTCTTCACACTGTTTGGTCTTCTGAAGCTGATACTATATCAGGCTTTAGAACGAATTTTTGTAACATATTGTTATGAGATGGTATATAATTGGGAATTGTTGTGGAACAGGAAGGGAGTAGGTTGAAGGTCTCCAATTATTGTTGTTTGCTGCGAGGGGTCAGTGTAGGAGTTTTTTTTTAGTCAGATAATAGAATATTAGTTTTGCTACCTATACCCCAAAAATCCTCTTTAGGTTAAGTATTTTGGTCCTTATACTACTGACAAAAGGTTAGGGAATTTAAATTATTATTAATACTTCTGGGAGGAGAAAGCAGAAACAACTTTGTCAGAATGTTAGAATGTTAGAACAATATGTAGATAGAAATAGCCATATAAATTATCGATTACTTTAGTAGTACTTGTCTCACACATTGAAGATTTGGAAGATGAGAAATCCGATAGGATGATTTGAAGTCACTACTCTTCGCACATACTGCCGCCTGAGATTTACGAACTGAAATAGTTGATAGAAGAAAATGAATATTTATTTACAGACGTTCTACACGAACCAAATAAAAGTGACTGGAGTTTACCATGTTTCAGTGCAGAAACAAAATAACACTTTCCGTATATGTGTAAAGTATAGAAAGTAAATAGAGTCACCGGGACATATTCATTTCCAGTTTCTAGACAGGATTGGAAATGACTAATATGTCACAAGATATTGACCTACTGAAGGGATTCTACCAAATTTCACTTACGGAGAGAAAGAAAAATTTGCATTCACGACTCCAGAACTTTTCCAATACAAAGTCGTATCATTTGGGATGAAGGTTCCCCAAGTTTCCAACTTCTGATGAATATAATAACATCCGAATAGAAATTGCGATGCATACATCGATGATGTCATCATCTGCAACGACATGTGGCAAGATCTAATAGAACCATTCTTCAAGAGATTCAGCGAAGCGAACCTGATCATCAATATTAAAGTGACTTTTATCATGCCTGTGTTACCTTTTCAGGGCATGATTGTGAGACATGGACAAATAAAATCGTTAGAAGCTAAGGTTACGGCTATTTCTTAGTAAAATTTAATCGATGATGTATTTTCATGTGTATAATACCACCGTTACACTGTTTTGTATACATGACTGTATCATGTATTAATTTTCTTTTTGATTTAATTACTTGTATGTTGGAAGTACATATTAAAAAATAAGTTTTATTGCATAAATCCTTATTTTTTCCGTTGATGGATGAGGGTGTTACGGAATCATACCTTTTTACCTTTTATAATGATTTAAATTACTAATTTATGATCTCTGTTTTAGTCTGAATAGGGGTTAGCATATCAGTATAGATACGACTAATGCTCGATCAATAAGTGGTCACATGATCAATTGCGCAGGAAATGAAGTGGACCTGGCTTTGTACTTTTTGGAAATTAACCTTGAAAGGTCACTTTCCATACTACAATAACATTATGTTTACTCTTTAAGATTTTTAGTACGCTAGACCTTTGGGTAAATGACGCGTAACCTAGTTCCTGATTGGTTCTTAGAGGGTTGTGTTATTTTGAAATACCATATTATTAAAGACGGAGAAAGGACATTCCCTTTTAATTCTGCGCACTTAGTAAAGATATATAGGGAATAATCTTGGGAATTATCATTCTTTACAATTGCTTGATCGAAGAGAGGTTATTGAAATTATTCAGTTCAGTGTGGAATTTATTTAATTAGTAATTCATCTGAATTACTATACAGCTCCGTGGGATTATCGGACATTATTCTAAAACTTGTGAGATTCCAGACTTGCAAGGATTATTTTGGATTTTATCAGAACTTATCTACTTCAACACAGTGCAGGCTTTTTCATTCGGAATACCAAATCCGTATTATTTGGATTAACATCAGGAAGTGAACTTTAAAACAATTTAGGACTTTTTAGGATATTATATACAGTAAGTTATTTTAATTCTTTCACTTTGATTGTTTGTTGAACTATTTTAATTCTTTTAATATTTTAGGAAATTAAAGATTTTCATTTTAATCTTGAAAGCTTGTTTGTGTCTTTTATTCTGTTGCATTACCCCTAGAGTCGTAACAATGTAAAAGTCATATATGTATTATATAGTATGGACATACCAAATGATGTTGTCTGTGCGTCTTTTTATTTAGGCTGCATAAGTGAGCATATCTTTCAGACACGTATTTTGTATTAAACAGGGCTACTGCTGGATGTTGTCCATATGTCTTTATTCCGGTAGTTCACAAGTGTGTATCAGTCAGAAAAATGTTGGGCATGTAGCACTCATGTACATGCATTATATGGATGGGCCTACAGATATATGTTGTTTATATTTCTTATTTACACTTTGTAAGTGTGCATGTCATATATATATAGATTATATAAGATGGGCATACCAATGTATGTTGTCTTTAATTCCTTGCTAGCCAGTGCATCAGTCTTGTAAAGAGCTATTACAGTTGTGAAAATTCATTCCAAATTCTAAGAGAGGAATTATTTTAAATATTCATTGGATTATAACAGTGCTCATAAACTTTTGGATTTTGGATTTTTAATTGACAATTTTAGAATTTATGTGAACTTATTCAGAGATTTTGGAATACTTCATTTTGACTTCAGCACATCAAGATTTCTAGTACATCAGGACTTCGGAGACCATTAGCACATCATAACATTCAAGGTCACAGCCGTGAATTCGGAACATTCTATATTTAGGACTTGTGATTAGAACAATCATTCTTATTGGATTATTAGGATTTCAAAACACATTACTTAAAGTGACTTTTTTGATTTTTCATTTTAATTATCTAGTAATAAATTGCTTGTTGATTTTTTACTTGATTTGTTGGTTTCACTTTCTTTCTGTTACATTTTTCTTAGACCATAGAGTCGTAACAGTACACACATGTTTGCATTTATGATTATGTATGTATGTTTTATGTATGCATGTATGGGTATTTGTATATATGCAATTGTATATATGTATGTATGTTTATATGAATGCATGTATGGGTATTTTTATATATGCAATTGTATATATGTATGTATGTTTTATGTATGCATGTATGGGTATTTGTATATATGCAATTGTATATATGAATGTATGTTGTATGTATGCATGTATATATGTATGTATGTTTTATGTATACATGTATCGGTATTTGTATATATGCAATTGTATATATGTATGTATGTTTATATGTATGTATATATACACTATATATCTGGGTGGAAGGACGGATGACTAAAGCTAAAGCAGAAATGTAAGAATATGAAAATACTACTGGCCTGAGCAAATCCCATAGCCCGATGTCCTGGACTATTCATTTTCGAAGTTGAGCAAGTAAAATTTTCCAAGTCGCTAGTCCGGGACAAGTGCTTTTTAAAAAAGTCGGGTTAGTCCTTATTTTCGTGCTTTAATCACTGTATCTACCTTTATTTGGCCAATCATGCCCTCCGGGCATACTGAATACTTGATTCTACCCCTCTTAGTGTATACATTTACATCCTGTTAACGCTTGACTGCATATTGGGCTAAGCGACCAAATTATCAGCAAATCAAAACACGTCAAACAAAAGAAAGCCATGTGGCCTCAGACCACAATTAATTTTCCTATATAGTTCTCTACATTTGTTTGTCAGTACTGAACTTTACACTGTGTCCAAATCCTAATAAATCATATGTTGCTGTAAAGTATCTTCAAAGATGAACTCATGATGAAGTTCTTGTCATAGGTTAACCGGCATTCTTATGAATGGCTGGACTGTAAACAAAGCAACGTTCAATGAGTCACAGATTTCACTTCCGGATCAGCACCAATGCCTCATTACTCACTGTGCACTGTCGCCAAAATACACAGACAACCACACTATAATGCTCGTATTCTAAACAATAACCAATTTCCTTTAAATTAATACTAAGAATGACTGAACCGGAAGTATTAATTGTGTCCTGATTCCATATGATCAATTAGCAGTGTTCTAAGCGGCTTTGTTGCATTGAGTTTACTCAAGCCAGATCATCACGAGCGGCTCACTATGATTTTAATCCAGCGAGTCAGTGTAATTAAATTAATGAAAGGTACTTTACCGACATCAGTGTTGGATTCCTTTTTGAACTGATTAAAGGACAGTAATGATTCTTTAATTTTTAATTGATTATACAGATGATTAACTTCCACGTGCGATAATGCGTTTGAAGCGAAACAATTACGCTAATTAATGAGCTGTCTCTGTTCGTATTTAAAAGAGAATATTCCTTAAACCAAAAGAGTTTACAAATGCTAATGAACATTTCCGCAAATGGACCAGAGCTTGAGGACTTTAACCCAGACACAGCTATCAACTGCTGGCTTAGTGCTGGTGCTGGTGGCAGACATATACATGGACATTTTTTCAAATCCATCAGCTAAAACATATATACATGAACCTGAAGAAGCCAAATGTATAACAACCAATGTTTTTGAAAAATTAAATTCTTTTAAGAAATAATTATGTTGTATATTATTTCGTTTGTTTTTTCTATGGATTAAGTACATACATCTCATCAAATCTCAGCAAGTGATTACCATTTTGGGACCAGTGAAAAGTAAGGTGGGACTAGTGAAGAGTAAGGTGGGACTAGTGAAGAGTAAGGTGGGACTAGTGAATTTTATGAAACCACTTGTCCTGGACTAGTGGTTAAAAAAAATATTGCTCAGCCCTGTACTACCATGCAATATATGTTTATGAAACTTGTCTCTTTGTAGCTTTCTCTCTCTCTCTTTTCCAAAACCTTTGGACACATTTATGCTAGTCATGCTTTAAGCTAGTAATTTTGATCCACTGCTTATCAATATCTCATATTTATACTGACTCATAAATTGTCAACGGTGAGTCCAAGGCCCCCAACCTTGGCACCATAAATGTGTCTGGGGTAATTTTAAAAAAACCCCACTAAACTGCAATATTCATACACTTATCAGCCAATTAAAATGTAATTTGGTTTACGGATAAAGACGATGTTCATTTAAACGATTTAAATGTTAAAAATGTATTTTTAAAAATAACCATAATGATGCCACTTAATCAAGCTGATTCAACCTTTCCCCCGATATATGCACTTTGACAGCTGACAGTTATTTATATGTAAGCCATTAACATTAGGCATGCTGTACCTTGTTCAGTTTGTGGTTATTTCATTTGATATACATCTTTTACCACTTATTATTCAGTTTGTAAGACATGCCTTTGTTGAATATATCTGACAATTTAGGTAGAAAATCCTTAGGATAACTATGATACTGTTTTATACTGCTACACATGAAAAAATTGATATTGCAACTGGACATAATGTCTGGAAATGCACACTGGCTAACACCATATTTAGCACATGCATGTTCATTTATACAGTTACTCATTTTGTAAACATTTACAGCTTGATTCCATTTCAAATCAATAAATTTGGCAAGACACTGGAAGAAACAAATGACCATATTCCATTACCTTTTATCATTTCATCTTCAAGCAACACATCAGAGCTTACTACATTCACTTTTTTCTTAAACAGCAAAATTCTCCACAGCAGGTATAGGATCAAAATCCTAAAGTTCAAGACCTTCCTCCATCACCCACATCAAGTTTGTTACAGTTTCTTGTTTTAAACATCCAATGCCTTTTGGTTTGATACGATTATGTTACAAGAAACCTCGTTCACAAGCCACTGATGTTATAGGTGAAACCAGCAACACTTCAGCTGAAACAGTGCAGTCTGGAACAAGTCTGAGTGCATAAAGCTAATAATTTTCCATTGTTTTCTCATTTTGCAGCCCAATGAAATGTCCTATTCCATGATTCATTCCAAGAACCTCCCAGTCTCTTTGATGTCCTGTTTTCTTTATCAAATGGATGCTTTAACTACTTTCTGTCACAGCCAGTGAAGTGAGAATCAGGCTCATCTGCAACCTTGTGCTTAGCACCAAAGAAATTATGTAAAGTTGCCATCAGAAAAGTATACATGTGACAATCACTCAAAAACGAATGTATAGCTGTACAAGACACATAAAAACAGCTGAGTTTATAACGATTTATGACAATTAACATGGGAGTTCGAATTCCTCTGACAAACAAAATAAGTCTCAGAATCATGGCACAATTTTTCTAAATACGGTATACAATAAAATGCAACTGTTCCAAACATCATGGAACAATTTAAAATACGATGGATTAAAAGTCCACAGAGTGATGAATATCAAAGTGATGTATCAAAGCAATAGCATGGGTAATCACTCTTTTGATCAAACAATCATCAGGTACCACTAATCAATTAACAGGTGTTTTAATCTCCTTGTCTGCTAAGATCTAACCTATGCGAATTCACCTAATCCCTTTACAATTACTTGAACTTTGTTTCACAGCCCACACACTACATGAAGGATACCTGGTTTGCAGAAATGGATCAAATAAAAAGAAGTTCGCCAACAAAAAAACTTTGAACTCGACTGTTGGAATTTTCATGCATACAAAATTGAAAGTATGCATACTTTAATGCGGATTTCAGTGTCCCACAGACACCTGTGACTTTTAGTAATTTTTGTTAAATAGTTTTGAACCCTGAAAATAAAATTAAAAAATGTCACTAATTGCAATTATATTTGTATGTTTAACCTTTACCTTCCTCTTTTGGAACACAGGAGAGAGGCCCAAAAATTAAATGCCTCCAGCAGATGACTACCACATGCACCACCTATGTACTAAGTTTGGTGAAAGTCCACACAGTCGGTTGGATGGAGATAAAGTTATAGATAGATTAACTGACAGATGGATGGATCATTTGACAAAGGATATCACAATATTCCCCTCCCAACTCACTATGAATCTACAGCAAAGCCGCATTATCCCCCCACTTTTGTCAGTCATCACTACCCCCCACCATACATATACTGTATAAGCAAACATGTTTCCACCCCAATGCTCTGACCGCTCGGGATGCTTTGAAATTCCAAAACCACTGTGCATATTTGTTGATCACACCCATTCATACCCAAAAGTTGAAGTCTCTACCTGAAACAGTTGAAGTTGTGCAACATTACTCACACATGCACTCATGAACAGACAAGCAGGCAATGCACACCTTTTTCTAAAAACTCATGGTGATAATTATATAATGTATTTCACATCTGTTATAGTCCAACCTTTTTATATTTGACATCAATGTAAACTAGTCTGGAAGATCTATATCTATTTAAATTGTGCGATAGTTCATACCTGAATATCATATGTTGTATATCCTGTTTCAAGCATTAGTACATTAAGAACAACACACAGTGCTTCTGTTCTATCCTTTGGTTGTGCATCATGATACATCTGTATTAGCAGTTGGGGCAAAGCTGTGTCTGTAGCATCGTGACACAGCATTGGCTCTTTAAGGTATTTATTAACTAAAGTCATGTCCACATGTGGTTCACTGTTTGGTCTTAAATCATAGTTTGTACCATCCTCAGTTTTACTAGATCCTGCTACATCACTTTGAACAGGTCTGATGGTCTCAGTCTTACTAATACTATGCTCTTCCCCCTGATTAGAACCACTCAATTCCATTGGATTGTGCTTAGTACTTTCTTTCTTGTTACCATATGTAACATTAGTGTCCTGCAACCATTCTGTGTTGTTTTTATCTGCGACATCAGTGTCTTGCTGCTGCTGACAAATGATGAAGATCAAGTCACCTGACACTATTCCTAGGTCTGCTGATGTTTGTTTCTCATCCTGTATGATGTCATTGTTGTTTAAACTCAGGTCAAATGTTCTGAATAAAAGGGACATTATACATGTTATCAAACACGGACCATGCTGGTGCTTGGGTTTATCTTTGATTTACAATGGGTTGTAGCGTCAATGACCGAGTAATATAGTTTATTGAACTTAGAAAACTAATGTGCTCATTGCTCCAAATTCTCGCTGGAATAATATGAATGCCCAGCAATTCTTCAATTACACAAGGATTATCATGTTGGCAACAATAACATACTTTTGGGCAGGAAGCTACAGTACCCGCATCGTGGATTACGGATTGCCCACTCAATCTGGTGGACATGGACACAGAGGCAACGGATTAAGTATGTCCACTACATCTGGTGGATTTTCCCTAAGACTACTAGACATCCACTCAGTCTAGTGCGTTTTATGGCACCCCTAGCTGATTTAACTACATTCGCTCTGCAAGTCAACACAGTAAACAAACTGATGGGTGCAGCCATGATGCCATAAACCCAACCATGGCATCGTGTCAATTTCATACCTTTACCTGTACAAACTATACAGTGATAACATTTCTTGTGGTGTTTATCAGTGGCCTAGATTGGGATACAAAACAGAATAATGTGCATAATGTAGAAAAAGATACAAGGTTTTAAATTTCCTGGATATCCTCCCACCCCTGTCCATGACAGAGAGTAAATCCAAAAATTGTTTGGCTACAATGCACATCCCTGTTGATCGACTGTGTACATGTACCTATTAGCATATACACATGCGGAAATTTATATACTGTTCTGCATCCAGCGGTAACTTCAATGTTCTTTCTCAATAAATGATATTTCATAAAAGTGCTTCTTGTACTGGTTATAATTTTGCCAGAGTTTCCCTTTAATTTCCATTCTATTTCTTAAACCCACTCTAAACAAATTATTGAAAGTAGCATACAAATAAAACACAAAAGATCACATCTTATCACAAATGCATAAGACATTCATGTAAGACAGTTATCATTTATGGCATTGTATTGAAGGCTGTGCTCTATCAGTTGCTGTTCATGTCATAAACAAAGTGATTTTCATGAAAAAGGTTACTTTGTCACTTTTTCATGAATCTACCACCAAGCACCAGCTGAGGAGTGTCATTTTACTTTGAAGTCAGTCACTACACTTGTTAACAGTGGTCAGTCAGGAAGGTGTTAAGCTTTGATGTTATTCTTAGCACCAATATTTCAAAGAAGCATTAACTTTCGAATGAAAATGTTTCTTGTTGTCATAAAACCAAACATTATTATACAACGAAAATATTTGATTTTGGACTTGTAATATGGACTGAGAAACTTAAGGTTAAGTTGTGATATTTTCAAGTAAAATTGGTTTCTAGCAGTATATAAAGCAAACAATATAAAAAAATTATTTCTCCATACATTTTTTGATGCAGCACATAGAATATAAATCGACAACAGCAGCACATAGCTATGACATGTCTAACAAAAGCTACACTATGGGCTTTCTTTTTTTTTTAAATGCATCTTTCTTTGTAATAAAATGATTTTATTGCATGCAAAAATGAGAAATAGAGAGAGAGATTATGCACTTTAACTTTCGATTGACATAACTCGGAAACAGACGTTGATCATTAATAGTATCCATTTTTTAAATGTGCTGCATTAGTTGGCTAAAAGAACATACTTGATGTGTAACATGTATGGTTGAAATACCTTTAATGTTTTTAGCGTTTTGTTCTGCAAATGAAAATATTTAATTCCACCATATTATATGCCAGTGGAATAAAAAAATCAACTATTTGTTTGCATTTTGCATTAAAAAAAATTTAAAAAATAGAGGACCTCGGAAAAATAAGATTTTACAGAATTTACTAAAATCATATATTTTGTTAAATCTCAGTCTGGTACTTTAAAAGTATCACAGGTATGTTTAGAGTCACTGCAATCAGTACTAAGGTATCACAGGTATGTTTAGATTCACTGCAATCTGTATTAAAGTATCACAGGTATGTTTAGAGTTACTGCAATCTGTACTAAGGTATCACAGGTATGTTTAGATTCACTGCAATCAGTACTAAGGTATCACAGGTATGTTTAGATTCACTGCAATCTGTACTAAAGTATCACAGGTATGTTTAGATTCACTGCAATCTGTATTAAAGTATCACAGGTATGTTTAGAGTCACGGAAATCTGTACTAAAGTATCACAGGTATGTTTAGATGATTCACTGCAATCTGTACTAAAGTATCACAGGTATGTTTAGATTCGCTGCAATCTGTACTAAAGTATCACAGGTATGTTTAGATTTGCTGCAATCTGTACTAAAGTATCACAGGTATGTTTAGATTCACTGCAATCTGTACTAAGTATCACAGGTATGTTTAGATTCACTGCAATCTGTACTAAAGTATCACAGGTATGTTTAGATTCACGGCAATCAGTACTAAAGTATCACAGGTATGTTTAGAGTCACGGAAATCTGTACTAAAGTATCACAGGTATGTTTAGATTCGCTGCAATCTGTACTAAAGTATCACAGGTATGTTTAGATTCACTGCAATCTGTACCAAAGTATCACAGGTATGTTTAGATTCACTGCAATCTGTACTAAAGTATCACAGGTATGTTTAGATTCACTGCAATCTATACTAAAGTATCACAGGTATGTTTAGATTCACTGCAATCTGTTCTAAGTATCACAGGTATGTTTAGATTCACTGCAATCTGTACTAAAGTATCACAGGTATGTTTAGATTCACTGCAATCTGTACTAAAGTATCACAGGTATGTTTAGATTCACTGCAATCAGTACTAAAGTATCACAGGTATGTTTAGATTCACTGCAATCTGTACTAAAGTATCACAGGTATGTTTAGATTCACTGCAATCTGTACTAAAGTATCACAGGTATGTTTAGATTCACTGCAATGATCACAGACTATTTGACCCTCAGGTTAAGTAGGTCTGGCTTTCAAACTTACAATAGCATGGACATATTGTAGGTGATATCTGTACCATTTTCATTCAAGATCAACTACATATTGCAAGATGTGTATTAGTGAAAGCTCCATGTCAGTGCCACTGTTCTTTCAAGAGAAGTAGTGATAAGAAGATTTTTGAGATGGCCACTATGGATGCTATGTTGGAGGTCAGGAAAGCACCATTTTTGACCTGTTACATATTGTTACAGTAATTTAGTGAAAAGTCTATGTCAATACTACTATCCATTAAGAAGAAATAGCCAGAAAAAGAGGTGGCCAATTTGGAGGTTAGATCATCATCATTTTAATACAAGACTAACTAAATATGCCAATAAGTTTTTATTGAAAACCTCATGTCAATACAAACATCTGTTCAGGTATGGTGGCCATTCTGGGAAGTCATAGAGCTGCATACCATACAAAGTCTTTCTGTGAAAACCCAATGTGAATATGGTTATTCATGCAGAAGAAATAGCAATAAATAGATTTTAATGATGACCGTCATACCATGGTGGCCATGTTGGATGACAGATCAATTATATTTAGGACCATTTACATGCTATAAGAATGTCTTTTAATGAAAACCCCATGTCACTATGACCATCCCTTTAGAAGAAGTAGAGATAACATGATTTTCAAGATGGCCACCATGACAGCCATGTTGAATTTCAGTCTGGCACCATTTTTAATTAGGTCTACCTACAAGACATAAGAAGTCTTTCAGGAAAAACTCAATGTCAATCTGGTCATCCTTTCTTGGAGGAGTTGTGGTACCTGGATTTTCAAGATAGCTTCCACTGTTGCCATGTTAGATATCAGTTTGGCACCATTTTCATTTAGGATCATTGACAAGTCATAAAGTCTTTCAGTGAAAACTCCAAGTCAATATGAGCAGCAATAACAAGACTTTTAATATAGCTGCCATACCAGATGTTTTGGATGTCAGATCAGCAAATTTTCTTTAGGGCCATGAACATGTCATAAATGGTCTGTTAGTGAAAACCCCATGTCAATATGACTATCTGTCCAGGAGAAGCTGCAATAACAAGATTTTAAAGATGGCCACCATAGTGGCCATATTGGATTTTCAAAGATAACCATTTTCATTTAGGGCTAACTATTCCTCAGGATAAAACTGCATATGCCAAGTTTCTTGACTTTCCTTCAAGCAGTTTAAGTGAAGCAGCAATAACAAACTGGTTCTAACAGATGGATGACAGATCGTCACATAAGTTCTTCTGATCTTTGACCAGTAGAGATAAATAAAATGAAGTCCTATTATATTTTGTAAGAGATCTTCACAATAAACATTTCACCAAAAGTTGCCTATGTACAGGTAAATAGGAGATTTGAAATAAGATATAATTATAAAAAAAAGCAAATTCCAGGAAATGATGTCTTGCTTTTCACTGAAAGTTGGGATTGTAGTGTTGTGAAGGGAGGGTCTTCGTGATGATGGCGATGGAGTAAATGAGTTAAGGTACATTTCTAAAGGAAGATGCTGCTGGCAAGACTAAAATCATTGAGAGATAATCAATGTTGGCCAACAGTGATTGTTTTGGTGTTTATTTTATTTTATTTATTTGAAGAATATGAGTATTATATTCAAGTATTTGGAAAACATCAAGAGGAATGTGATTGTCAGTTTATCTGTAAGTGTTAATACTCTTCAAAGTTTAGAACTCTGACCACATCATAACATTAACATACATGAATAACTGCATATAGTGCTGTTTCTAGCATTATGTTTGAATGTACATATGTACATGTATTTGTAAATTCATTGTGAATGACGTGCCTTTAAAGTTGCATACCAAATTATTATTTTCAGAACCAATTTCAGATAACAAAAATTGTTGAAGTGAAAACCTCGTGTCAATTCCACTGTTCATGCAAGAAGAATAGGGATAAAAAGCTGTTTAAGATGGCCACTATGGTGCCATGTTGGTGGTGAAATGGGCAACATTTTCATTCAGAACCAGTTACATTTTGCTATAGTATTTTTGTGAAAACCCCATGTTGATATAATCATCTGTTTAGGAGATGCAGCCAATATAAAGATTTTCTGGATGACAAACAAGGCAGCCATTTTGCAGACATCTGATCAGTACCATTTTCATTTAGGGCCAACAACATATCATAAGAAGCATTTCAGTGAAAACCCCATATCAATATGATGATCCATCCAGGAGAAGTAAGATTTTAAGATGGGTGCCATGGCAAGCATACTGGATGTCAGATTAGCTCTGTTTTCCTTTGACACCAACTAGTCATCATAAGAACATTTTTGTTATTGAAAATCCCATATCGATATGACCATCCATTCAGGAGGTGAAGCGACTGGTTATTCAAAGGGCACCATTTTCATTAATGGACCGACTAGACCTGGGGATGAATTTGTATGTAAAAAGTTTCATGGGAACCCTCTCAGTAGTTTAGGAGTAGCGATAACAAACTTGTGCAAACAGACAGATGATGGACATCAGGCCATCACATAAAACCTTCTGTTCTATTACCATTTGAGCTATAGAAAGAAAAGGTGGGCAGGTCCAACAATCAAAGTGCCCTAACTCTGCTAAATTGAAGATGACAAATGCTGAAAATCAAACTCGGCCAAGGTGTCATCAGTATAAATTTGCATACCAAATTTGGTTGAAATCCAATAAACATTACATATAATGGAGTCACTGTGTGGAAAGGAAAGTGGTCTACTCCAACAATCATGGACTATAACTCTGCTAAAAGATGATGCAGCATGTTGAAGTCTAACTCAGCAACTTTGACAATAAAACTCAGTCAAGGTTCCATCACTAACAAGCTGCCTCCTAAATTTCTTTGAAATCCTATAATATGTAATGGAGTTTTTGTACAATTATTTGTCAAAGTGAGTAGGTCTGACAATCAACAAAAGTAGCTCTGATAAATGAATCAGAATGATGAAAATAAAACTCACCTGAGATCTCATCAATATCAAGTGCAAACCAAATTTGATATTCAATAATAGTTAGGATAGGTATTATTCAGAAATTAAAAAGAATGGGTCAACAACCATGGGCTATACCTCTCCTAAATAATGATGTAGAATGCTGATGACAAAATTCAGCCAATTTCCCATCAATATCAAGTTTTACATTATTTTTAATTTTAAAAAATTCAATAATAAATACAGAGGTTTTATTATGTGGAAATGAAGTGGGTGGGTCCTACAATCTGGGACTAAATGATGGCATAGAACACTGACTATCAAAGTCAACTAAGGCATAATTTATATTAAGTTACTTACAAACATTAGGGGAAATCCAATAACAAGAGGTGCAAGTGGGTCTGAGATCACTGGCTGACATCTGACTAATAGTAAAATTCAAGAGCAGATGGTTAAGAAATATAGGTCAGTAGAACACCTTCTATTAAAATGTATACAATGCTGTTCATGCATATTTTAAGAAAACAATTGTCTCAAGTGTTTTGCTAGTTTTGTATCTTCATCCATATTTGATTATAAATCAGCATAATTTGTCCAATATAGAAAGGCTCCAATGCCAGGACACTTTGTGTCAAAGTTGGTCGAATTCAGTTTAGCTGTTTTTTGAGATAAAGTAGTGTAAATATTTTCCTACTTTTATTAACAACAATAACATTTGATGGCAGAATGGCATAATTTGTATAAATTTGAAGGATGTACAAGTTAGAACACTTTCTGTCAAATTTTGTTGAGTGGATATTTAGAAGAAGTTATTAAAGGGTTTTCTATTTTTAGCAACAGCATCATTATTTGATGGCAGATTAGCATCATTTGTAAATAAAAACTTAAAAGCCCTTAATGCCAGAATAACTGCTGTAAAAGTTTGGTCAAGTAATGTTGAGTGGTTTTTGAGAACAAGACATTGAAAGGATACTTTTATTTTTAGTAACAGTGCCATGACTGATGTCAAATCACCATCATTTTCATAAAACTGAAAGGTCTTTTTGTAAGGATCCTTTGTGTCAAATTTGGTCAAATTCTGTTCAGTAGTTTTGGAGAAAAAATCCTTTAAACAGATTTCTATTTTTAGTAACAGTGGCCATATTTGATGGTGGATCAGCATTATGTGTATAAAATTTAAAGGTCTTCATGCCAGGATGCTTTCTGTCAAGTTTGATCAAATTCTATTCAGCAGTTTTAGAGAAGATATCAATACCAGAATGATTTCTGTCAAAGTTTTCTGAGATGTTGTTTCAAGTTTTTTTTTCTATTTTTAGTAATGGCAGCCATATTGATGCCAGATCAGCATTATTTGTTTAAAATTGAATGGTCTTCATGCCAGGATGCTTTCTGTCAAGTTTGGTCAAATTCTGTTCAGTGGTTTTGGAGAAGTTTTTTTTTTCTTCTATATTGAGTAATGTCAGCCACAGCTGATAGTGGATCAGCATCATGTGTACAAAATTGAAAGCAATTCATGCCAGGATACTTTCTGCAGGGTTTTATACTGAAAAATTCAACTTTCCCTTGGTAGATTTGAGCTTGTCCTAAAATATGACAACATAATATCAACTTAATGCAAACAAATTCACTCCCTTGAGGCTTGCCTAATGCTTTTCCCAGTGGAGTTGCTGCAAACTTCTGCATAGGAGCAGCTGTTACATTTTTGAGCCGAGCATTCTCCTTCCCATTCTCATGCATGCTCCTCACAACACAGACAAGTGAACATCATTCAAATAAAGGTTTGTCTATTTTTAGTAATGGTAATGGTGGCCATATTTGATAGCGGATTGGCAGCATTTGTATAAATTTGAAAAGTCTTCAAGCCTCGATCCTTTCCATCAAACTTGATAAAAAATTTCAGTGGTTTTGGAGAAGAAGTTCTTCAAACGTTTCTCTTTTTTTATCATAAAAGTCGCCATGGCAGATCAGCATCATTTGTATAAAATTAAAAGTCATTTATGTCGGGATGCTTGTGCCAAGTTTGGTTGAAATTGGTATGGCAGTTATTGAGAAGAAGTTGATATGATGTTTGCAGTATGTGCAAAGAATGAAATGCTCCCACTTGCTGCTGTGCTTCACAAAGTCAAACTTGGTCAACCAGGAGTTCTGAAATTTAGTCTTGCTGGGCTTTGCTTGCTTTGCAAATAGCTAATTCTTCTTTAAATCACAGCTCCAATTTGACATTTTGCCCTCAAAACTGAATCACACTTGTACATTATTCTAACCATAATAATCACATTTTGCATTTTATATATAAAATCGTACTTCAAAAAAATGGTGTCACTGATCATGAACCTGCCAATAATCTTTAAGATAGATGGCTCAAACATTCTCATTCAAGGCAACAATGTATAATAACTTTTGTTTCTCCAACATGCATCTCTTTGATTTATCTAACTTCAAACAAATTGTTCCATATAGTGTACTTTACCTTTGCAAACAGCCTAATGGGCTCTCCCACAGCAGTGTTCAAAGGACTTAACACTTAGCTGTTGTTAGCCAATTAAGTAATCTGTGAAATGGTTGTTGTTTATCTCTGACTGCCTAACCAAGGGCAGATTAAGAAGGGGAGGGCCCCACCACCTAAAAATGAACATGAAACAAGCAGAACACTTCATAGATTAAGTTTTCTTAACAGTTAGATGGTAAAATTATGCCCTGGAAATGCTTAAAATGCAAATTAATTAAATCACTTATTGTATTGAAATGACAGTGGGAGGTTCTGACAATCAGGGGTTACAACTCCGCTAAACAATGACCAAGAACATAGATAATCAAATCCAAGCAAGGTCTTGCCAACATAAAGCTGCACAATAAATCTGGTTGAAGTGCAATAATAATTACAGGAGTTATTGTGCAGAAATTAAAGTCATATGGATGGACAGAATGACAGGCCTAATGTAATATCCTCCATTTCCAACAAAAAGCAGGGAACAACAAAAAAAGTGACCCTTTCTCCTCTAATCCACTGCCCATACAGAACATATTTTCTGGCCCCTATGATATTCAGAATAGAGAGAGTTCATTGTATACAAAATTTTGATTAAAAAAATTTACAACATGGTTTCACAAATAAAATTGCTAAATGGTAGAACTAACTAAAATAGTTTAATACCATTAGGAAAAAGATCAACAAACTACAAATAAGTGTTCAAAGCCTACAAGACCTAACTCCTGAAAATTCAATTCAGTCTATGAAACATTTTTGTATTTTCTGTACGTTTTTGGATGGCACAAAATAATAATTTGTTTGCTGTCCCAAAACATAATAAATTATTTAATTTGGTGTCCAAAACCAAACAGGGGAGAACAAAAAAATCAACATAGCAACAAAATCAGCACCTACAATAATGTGCTACCTATGAAGTAAACAAGAGACACAAGTGGGCCTGATTCTGCTCACTAGGCTTACATAATTTAACAGTTCACCATTTCAATTACCGTAGCTGGATTATGTAGTATTGTAGCAACACAACCTAAGTAAACTGGACCCCAAACTTTATATCATGCTGATTTTATCTATTTTAATATAGTCTGATAAAAATTCTTTCCTAAGATAAAGGCATAATCTATATGAATAGTCTCTCGCTCACAATCAAAGTTGTCTAAGCTCTTGAGAATATAAACCTATTTACCAAAAAAAAAGATGAGATGTATAGTTCCTAGATCTAGAGAGGTAACAAGTTCTGCCAATCAGATGCAAGATATGTCATTAATATGTATTGATCTTGCTCACAATAATATTCAATGCATGTCTTGATGATATAAGCCTATTTACCAAGTTTGATAAAAACCGAATCAGAAACAGATTCACTAAAGTGTTGACAAGCTCAGCCAATGAGATAGAAGATCATCTCATTAAACTGCCTGGATTTCAATCATTATCTAATTCATCAGAGATCTTGCTGATATAAGTATATATTCCAAGTTTGATCCAAATCAGATCAGAAATATTGCCTCAGCCAAACAGATGTAAGATCGCCTCATTAATATGCATAGATCTTGCTCATTATTAAAATCTTCTTAGATATTGATGATATAAACCTATATCCAAGTTTGATCAAAATCAGATCAAAACCACAGGCTCCAGAGTGGTAACAAACAAATGTTGATGGACAGATAATGGAAGACTGACAACGGATGATGGACACAGGGCCCTACCATAAGCTCACTTGGCCTTACAGACAGGTGAGGTAAAACCTCATCCAACATCATGGCAATATCAGTGTATTTATCAAATATGATTCAAAAAGGGTCAGAAAACAGTCTCTTGAGTGGTAAGCAGCTAAGACAATCAGATGTAAGATCTCCTCATTAATATGTGTGGGTATCACTCATAATAAAATTCATTGGATATCTTGATGATATACGCTTATTTATCAAGCCTGATAAACAAATGATCAGAAATAGAGTCACTTAAGTGGCTACAACATCTGTCAATCAGAGACAAAATCAACTCATTAATATGGATCTTGCTCATAACTGTAATCACCCAAGATATTGATGACTTAAACCTATGTACCAAGTTTGATCAAGATCAAATTAGAAATACATTCTCTAGAGTGGTAACAAGCTCAGTCTAGGTCACTTCATTAATATGTGTGGATCCTAAACATGACTGAACTCTTGCAAGACCTTGATCATACAAGTCTGTTCCAAGTTGATCAAAATCAGATCAGAAATATGGCTTCAAGAGCGGTAACAAGCTCAGCCAATCAGATGCAAGATCATCTCATTATTATGCATGAAACTTGCTCATTATTGAACTTGTTCAAAATCTGATAAAATATGTAAGCTCATATTCCAAGTTTGATCAAAACTGGATCAGAAATATGGTCTCCAGATTGGTAACAAGCTCTGCCAATCAAATGCAAGATCATGAGATCTTGAGGATAGAAGCTAATATTCTAAGTTCTGAGCAAAATCAGATCAGAAATATAGCCTCCAGAGTGGTAACAAGCAACTATTAACAGATGGATGACAGATCATTGAGGCAAATAGTTTTGCTGTTCTGAAAACAAACACAGTCCAATAGCATACAGAAAATATGGTAATATACACAGTATTCAGCTACCGTGGTGTGTCCTTAGGCAAGGCACTTTACTCCAATTGCCTCGGCACTAAATAACCTACTTGTGTTACTGTGCCGTAAAGCATCAAACAAACAAATATACACAGTAAGAAAAAATCCTAAATAAATAACACAAATATCACCCCCATCATTGCATGTATATACTTTTCAAAACTATTATGCACAACTGAAAGCATCCTATTCTACCACTCAATAAAAAAGGCAAAATACTGGGAAACTCCACTATAATGGGATTTGTTATAACACAAATTAAGAAATAATATGCACATCATGGCTGCCAATATTTATATTGACTGTTCTGATCATGATCATAATGATGGCAATCTCCAAACATCACTAATAATGACAGAGTTAATCCACTAAAACAAGAAATCTATTGTCTAATGCTTACATACAGTTCACTAATTGTTTGGGTAAGTATATTAACACAAGAATAGAGTATTTTCTAAATAGCTTTAGAGCTACCATATATACTTGCATATTATCTGGGTCCAAATGCAAACAACACAGGCCCTGATCTGCCATCGCATAATACACCAGCAGATCAGGGTCTATGTTGTTTGTTCTACTGATTAATCCTTACAAACTGCATAGACCCAGATGTACCGGTGCATAATGCGCTGGCAGATCTGGGTCTATGCAGTTTGCAGTTGGTATCGGCTTATATGCGAGTATATACAGTATGTTAAACCTCATGGTTTGATGTATGGTACATGTCATTACCATCAACACTTACTTGAAATAACATGCTTATTGTATGTGCAACAAACTATTTACATGATCATAAACAATACTTATTATTTCCTTGTTTATGTGGAGACAGCAAAAAAGCTATGTTGGCACTAACAATTGCCAAAATCGCCAAAGTTCTAAAAATGTTCTGCTGGCAATTCATTTCAATAAAAACAGCATACTTGGGGATTTAAACTTTAGGTGCTTCTGCTGTTTTCTGAAGATTTTTGCCTTTAAGTTGCTGACATCTGCTTTTTTAATATATTCGCAAGGTCATATAAATGATGCAAGGGACTCAATTTCTTAACAAAGCAACATGTTGAAATGCATAATTTAGCAATAAATCATACTTGTGCTAGTTTGACAAGAAATTCCTGGAAGGAGAGGAATTATAAAAGAAAATATTTGTTACAAAATGGGTAATGACTAATATCAAATGGGAGCCAGATTCAGAATGAAAAATTCCACAGTGAAGCTGTTTTGGGGTACGGTGGATTATCAAAGATGTCAGTATTTTTCAAGGCAAAATTTTACATCTACTTGGAGAATTCTTGCATCAGCCAAGAATTAATAGGTATAAGGTAAATTCTACTTAATTCTTGCTTGATGTTCATCAAAGAATGAGCCTTCCTACCATCATAGTGATTTGTAAAATCATAGATGAAAGAAAAAGTATGTGTTAGGGCTATTTACTGGTCCTCAAAATTACATTCAATATTCTTGTAACTGTGATCTTTGTAAAATGATTAGGTTCACACTGAAAAATATATTTTATTATCAGAATCTAACCAGTCTCTACAAAGATCTGTGCAATTTTAACAGTATACATCTCAATAACCAAACAATTCCATGATCTGTGTGCTAACATTTTCCTGCACGAAATTTGTGTAAGTTGAAGACTGTCTATTTTTCATCTATATGCTTAGAGTCACCACTATTTCAACCAGTTAAGATCCAGTCACAATCATTGGCACTACTTTGGATTATTCAGAAAGTTTTTTTTCCTCCTTACTGTTAAATATGATATGTTCTAAAAAGACCTTTTACAAAACATAGTTGATAAAACAATGCAACTGTGGTTAGACTAATATCAATGTCTGAACTTCCATCCCCTCCCATGCCCCTCCCCCCACCACTAAATTAATGATATTTCTCTTTAAGGTAAGATTGTTCTGCTATAAATAAAATCCAACAAATAGTATCGTCATTTTATGGACCCTGACCATTGTGTTATGATGAGGTTTACCTGCATTTAAGACATTAATATATAGGTATTTTCATCTGGGTATCCATTCAAGTTATATCAATAATGAATGTACATGATGTACATAGCATTTCATAGGGTCAAAGGCAACTAATTATTGTATGACCTACTGAATCAGTTTATGTATAGTGGTATATTAAATACCATATTTAAAAGAATGAAGATCACTCATTGGATGAACATAATTACTCCAAAAAATGAACACAATTTCTCAGAAGAAGCCTGTTTATGGGTAAATTGTACACATTAGTAGGCCTGAATCTAAAACCATTTTTATGTGATCTCTGTTGCCGCACAGGTGCTTAACTGGATTTAAACATGGAGATCTCACCAAACTGGATTTATATAGTGGGCACCTGCAAGGCAATTTTTGTCAAAAACAGGGAGTGCAACATATCATTTTCATCTTTTTAAAAGTTTCCTCTTGGATAGATCATTCAGAAGATGCAAGCATGACTTGCCAATCTTACAACAAAAGTAGAGTCATTTGGCCAAATATTTACGTTATGGTCTATGGGAATTGAATTAGTTGTCTGTGCCCTATAGCAACAGATAAACCCAGAGATAAAGGAGACAGATAAAACATGCACAAGGCCTTTCATACCCATATTATCAGCCTGTTTGGCTAAATTTCTTTGTAATTTTAGGAATAAGTTGTCTGTTGTGTAAGTTTTAGCTTTCTTTACTTACAGCACCAAGTTTAAGTCACACTGGATTTCAAAAACAGGTATCCATAGATTGCTTAATATAATGCAGAGTAATATTCTTTCTTTGCAGAGCTATTAATAATATGTATCCCAAAAAACCTGTCTGCCATAAATTTGAGCACATAAATTTTTGATTAACAATTCTCTGCTTTTAAAAGTGGAACTACACAACTGCACTTATTAAAGTCTAGGAATGAAAAATGTGCAGTTTTTATACTAAAGTTTGTATAATGATGTCACATTTTTCCCTATTTTGTCAAACCGTTTACATTTACCCATCAAAACCAGACCACTAAATAAGGTTGCATGATCACTATCTATTAGGTGTCATATCTTGCACCTGTAACTTGGCAATTTATTTATGAAAATTTTTGTCTGTTTTTCTAAAATTTTCATCCATTTTCTCAAATGTTTGACTGATTTTATTATGGGTAGATCCCTCTTTGCCTCAGTTACAATAACGCAAATGGTTGAGGAAACATTTTCCTTTGATAATCAATTAAATATTTAACTTGGGATTTCATTAACACCAAAAGAACTGCTTGGTTTCTCAAACACGGTGAAAACTGAAGCATGTGAAGAAGGAGTAGGTACCATGATTTACTAACCTTGTCAATGGCAATTATTGTACAAGTACACCTTTCATATAAACATTTGCCAGACATCGCACTTTAATGGAAGAAAGGCAAATGATGCTGATTTTATGTAAATGCATTCAATGACAATGAGTAATGTTTTGAGAAATGCAAAAGTATGGAATATTTTATATCGACTTGGAGCCTACGTAACAATCCTGGATTACCTCCCTTTGTCAGAGTCATCTTGCAATGTTTGATGAAATTTATTTAGCTTAGGATATGCACTATATATTAACAAAGGAACCAAAATACTTCTTTTTTAATATATTAAGAAGTTTCAGAGGGAAAATTTGATTAATATGTTATAAATTTATCATTTCAGCAGGTTCCAAAACTAAAACAAATTCCTCTATATCTTGAAAACACTAATTGCAAGACAACTATGCTTTTGCAAGAGGCTTCAAGGAAAAGTGCTGTTTACTATGAATAATTATTATCAAAGTATAATTTGATTTTAGGTCACAGGCAGCTAATTATTCTACAGAGTCAGTCTATGTGTGGTGGTATATTAAATACCATTATTTTTCAGAAGACACTTGTGTATGGGTAAATTGTATGCATTAGTAGGCTTAAACCTAAAATAATTTTTTTTTTATCTCTATATTACCAAATTACATATTTTAGATTTCTAAAAAATAATACAATTCAGAAATCAGGGATGAAAACTTCTTTCAGCAAAAAAAATACAATTTAGAAATCATGGATGAAAATCTTTGGTAAACAAGAGTACCATGAATGGCACATTATACACCAACCCCATGTTGAATAGACCTTTATGTAGGCACTAGTAGGGAAAGGTTGCCTCTGGAGATTATTGACCAATATGTCACAATGACCTTGATCTTTGGTCAAGGTATAGTGTTCAACTAAATTTAATGTGGAGAAACAATTATTTTCTTATTAGACTTACTATGACCTTAACCTGTGACCTTTATACCCCAGAATCTATAGGTTTCTTTATTACATTAAGTGAAAGCCATCCACAAAGTTTGATCAAGGAACTTACTCAAGAACAAAAGTTTTTATGCAAACACCTTTATTCTTCTTCCAGTCACAGTGATCTTGGCCATTGACCTCTGACTTTGGTGAAGGTACATTATCAACAGCTGACATTTTCTTCTTTCAGTCACAGTGGCCTTGACCTTTGACACCAAAATGAATAGGCTTTTGACTTTCCCCAAGTGCAAGCCATCTATATAGTTTGGTACAGGTCTGTGATGTAGAAATAATGTTATTGTGGAAACCAATTTTCTTCTTTCAGCCACAGAGACCTTGACCTCTGACCTTTTGGCCCTAAAACTGACCAGATCCTTTCTTACCTTAAATGCAAGCCATCCACAAAGTCATGTACCTGTACATGGAACTTCAGTTATTGTGCAGAAACCATTTTACTTTTCAGTCACAGTGACTTTGACCTTGGACCTTAAAACCTCAATATGGTTCTTCCTTACTCCAAGTGCAAGTTATCCACAAACTTTGGTGAAGGTACATGGTTAACAACTCAAAGTTTTGTGCAGAAACCATATTTCCTCTTTCTGTTACAGTGGCCTTGACCTTTGACACCAAAATCAATAGAATTTTCACTTTCCCCAAGTTTCTTCTTTCAGCCACAGTGACCTTGACCTCTGACCTTCTGGCCCTAAAACTGATAGAAGCCTTCCTTACCGCAAGTTCAAGCCATTCACAAAGTCTAGTAACTATACACGGAACTTCAGTTACTGTGCAGAAACCATTTTTCTTTTCAGTCACAGTGGCTTTGATCTTGGGCCTTTTAATCACAGTAGGGTTCTTCCTTACTTCAAGTGCAAGTCATCCACAAGCTTTGGTGAAGGTAAATGGTTAACAACTAAAAGTTTTGTGCAGAAACCATTTTTCCTCTTTCAGTCACAGTGGCCTTGAACTTTGACACCAAAATCAATAGACATTTTACTTTCCAAAATTTCTTCTTTCAGCCACAGTGACCTTGACATTTGACCTTTTGATTCTAAAACTGATAGAGTTCTTCCTTACCTCAAGTCCAAGCCATTCACAAAGTCTAGTAACTGTAGATGGTGGCCAAATTAAGTTATTGTATGGAGACCAAATTGGTAACAGACAGCTGGACAGACAAACAACATCATACCATAATATGTTCTGCTTTATGGCAGATGCATAAAAATTATTAGCATTACTATTCAGAATACATGAATATATACAATAAATATTTACAATGAAAAAGAAACAAACCATTATCACACAACCTGAATCTGTGCAACCAAGTTCTCACCTCAATCTGTGCAACATTTTTACTGGTTTAAAGAAAATTGATAAAATTACAAAAATTACAAAAAGAGCATTGCAAATGAAAATATATATATATATGCAAGTGCTATCAAAAACTAATAATGACAACAGCAGCAGCCAGGGTCTAATAAATTTTAAATCACATGATAGCCAGGTGGGCTACAAGGAAAGGTATTTTGTAGCCCAACTTACATTCAGTTGCTTATGGAAGGCACTCATGAAACTTATCTTCAATACTTCCCTCTTCCTTAAATGTAATCACTAATAGTTATATTCCTATGTGAAGTATTTTCTATTTATTGTTTGAAACGATAGTTAAAGAAGTCATGCTATGATGCACAGTAGTAGCCCAGTAGGCAACCTGTACTCCATATTTGGTAGCCCAGGCCCACCACTTTGGTAGCCCTTTTCCTCTGGCACTAAGATTTGTTAGACCCTGGCTACATGTAGTAATACAACACCAGCAGAAAGGGACAATGTCTACACTTTTCTGTAGTCAAGATACAAAGTTTCATTTCACAATCATCAATTAATGAACTCAAGATTTTATGAACAAAAAAAAAATCTATATAGAAACATGAATCATGAAATCATCATGCTCATTCATACCATTTATCACAAACTAGCACATTTTACATATCATATATCAAATATATTTACATCACTTGTTTAGTAAAATTTTATGATTCAAAAAATAAAACATGCAAGATCAATAAAGACAAAAACACTGACAAAGTATTAAACATCTTCTATACAAACAAATTACACCAAAAATTATATTTGTTTATCAATCGTAGTGAAAACACATGGCTTGGAGGGCTAAAGTGATACTAATTCACATAAGACATGATGAAGTTAATAACTCAAAAGATATTACCACTAATGGTCCTGTTTACTATTGTTAAGAGACTGCCCTAAATAATATTTATTGTAATATTCTAAATTTTCTTTATATCTAACTAGGGAATTTGTATTCACATCTGAAACATTATTTGAATACTTAATGTGATGATATCCTTTTAAAAGCATTTTATATTGTTTGAAGTATTACAGCAGTGGGAAAATATCCAAGGGAGGCTACTACTGAAAGATTATTCCCTCCAAGCCAGGAAAGTTTTTTTTTTTTTTTTTTAATCCCCACGATTTTTAAATAAGCTTTTTTACATCTAAAAGTACAGTATAATAGAAACTATATAGATCCTCACACAATGCTCTATATCTCATTGACACCTGCACAAACAATCTAAAATACATATCTCTTGAAGAAGAGCTTCTTGAGGATGGTGAAGTTATCTTCCCTGAAAATATCCCGGGCTCTGTTGAGAGCACTGTATATAAAAACTGACCTGCAGGCTTTAAGTCGAGACAGTGCAACATCAAGGCTGGAAAAGAAAAAGTACACAGTCTAATTTTATCGAGCTGACACAAACTGTAATAATCATACACAACTAGATCTGTGTTCATAAAACATGTATGCCCCAGAACACCGAACAGACAAAGTAAACAAAAAGTTCATAAATTTAGAAAAATCTTAAAAATTGCTGTATGGCCTGCAAATATAATCAGGTCATTTACATATGAATACAAATAGGCACCGCATTTTATTTGTTTATCTCAAGTGGATTTTTATTTGTTTATCTCATGTGGATTTTTATTTGTTTATCTCAAGTGGATTTTTATTTCTTTATCTCAAGTGGATTTTTATTTGTTTATCTCAAGTGGATTTTTATTTCTTTATCTCAAGTGGATTTTTATATCTTTATCTCAAGTGGATTTTTATTTGTTTATCTCAAGTGGATTTTTATTTGTTTATCTCAAGTGGATTTTTATTTGTTTATCTCAAGTGGATTTTTATTTCTTTATCTCAAGTGGATTTTTATTTCTTTATCTCAAGTGGATTTTCCCTAATCATGCTAACAAGGCTTTATTAAAAAAAGTCAATTCAAACAGTTTCACAAATGTGTCAAAAATTAAAAAGTTGATATAATGACCTGAAAATCTAATTAGGTCATCTACATATAAATACCAATAAGCATACTAAATTCTATTTTTCTAAATTAATAAGGTTTTGGGAAAACAAAGTTAAGTCCAAAAATTTCAAAAAAAAAAAAAAAAAATATATATAATTTACTAAAGGCCTGAAATTCTAATTACAGTAAAACCTGTCTATAAGGGACAGTCAAGGGAAAATTGTGTCATTTACAGACAAGTGTCCTTTATATGATGGAGTCTCTATCAGATTTGCTCCAAACTGATGTGTTTATTTGTGAACATAATTTATTTTTCATAACATTTCCTGATGGTATTTCCCATCAAAATGTTTCTGATATTAAGACGTTCAGACAGAATTTAATCAAGTGACATCTGTAAATTGTCACTAGATAGTGTAATTGTGTAAATATTTTATGAGTTAAATCTATTTTTAATGTGTTTCATTATTTAGTATCCTTTATATGCAATGCAATTGGCCAAAAAAGTTTCCTCTGTCCATATTTGGCAGGTTTCTTTATATAAAAGACAATCATATAGGGATTTTCATCAGGGATTCATCAAAGTGTCCTTTATGGTGAAGAATTCTTTATACAAAGGTGTCTTTTAAATCAGATGTCATCTATATATAAAATACAAATATGCCTCTCAAATATCATATGTCTACAATGAGTGGTTTGAGCAACCTGGCTAACAGGCTTCTTGATAATGACATATGGGAAGACAGAAAGATGGATGGATGGACAAGATGCTCTCAATACGTGCAGTGAGGGGTATAACAAGCAGTGTGGGTATAACCTTACTGATCAATATATGGGTCTAACATTGAACTACATCCAAAAGTTTGCTTTACATTTATGATTGTGACCTGTTGATGTTGTGATATAAAGTCATCAGGTAAATGAAGATTAATTCACTAAGGTATATTGGCATCATGTAGATGCAATTTCTAGTTCTTTTTGGGGGTAGGTGGGGAAAGGCAAAATTTCAATATTTCTGATCTCTTATCTTTTTAATATTGTTTTAACCTACAATGAAATTGATTTTTTGCATAAAAGATGATTTTTTAAAAACTAAAAACCTAAGATACCAAAGAAACATTTTTAAACATTAGAAAAGCAAAACTCAACAATAGTACCATAAATGGTACAAAATATACTCCACTTTCTCTTATAGGACACTGACCTTGACCTTGACCTTGACCTTTTATTTCTGAAATCAACAGGCACCATTATCTAATTAAGGCAGAAGCATACTCCTGTTTACAACTGATTTTATTACATCAAGAAAGTGAACAGAAATGCTTTATCACCTTAAAGGTGTTGACAAAAAAAAATAAATATACAAAAACAAGTAACTAACTTAAATACTTCCCACTATTAAGGGTGTTTTATGTTGAGGAATTAATTTATGGAATTCCATAGAATGGTCTAAGCTTAGTTTGGCTTTCAGACTAATATGTTGTTCTGACACAAATATATGTCACTATACAATCAAATTGAGGCAAATTTGTAAATCTGTTAACTGAAATTATTCAGTTTTAAAATGATGTCTATTCAGGAAATGTTTAATAAGCAAAACAAAGACAACATTTCAACCTGTGTCTTGGGGCCTCTGTTACATTAAGTGTAGCAGGACACATCAGATCCTATCTTCAAGGTCAAGGTCATGGCTCAATATTTTAAAAGTTTTTAATACTAATATGATGCTGATCATGGCCAATGAAAAATTCTCCTCTTTAAAAAGTAATGAATTGGGAGTGTAGGACAAAAGTTACTTTTTAACAAGTGTCTTTTCATAAATACAAATTCCCTCACCAACTTATGCACATTTGGAGTAATAACCCAATATGGAGACCGGTATGAAAGATTAATGCCAAGGCAATCTGAAAATAGTGCCTTGCACAGAGATAGGCCAGGCTGGTTTGGACAGGATTCAAACCTGTTACCCACTGGTTGTGAGTCTATGCTAATAACTGAGTCACCATGGAAATATTACTGCAATATACTACTCATTAAGATGTATCAACATGCAAAGTTTTATCAGTTTAGGGTCGAAACAAAGTTTGAACTGATGTAACAGTGTTTAAGATAAAGAGAATGTCACAAACAAATGGCTGAAAATATGAAAGTCACTCAAGCAGGAAAATTTAAATCAGTGACAAAGTCAAAGTTTCCTCTGACCTTTCCCATCTACTTTTAGACATTTGGACTTTTATGTTTGGGTGGGAGGTGAGAGTGCGTAGCAATTAGAAAACGTGAAATTTGCCCAAACCATGTGGTAGAAGCATAAAGTAGTCTTTTTAAACAGGAGCTAGCAAAATGAATGGACATGGTCTCATATCCTGCCTGCCTGAAATTGATAGGTAAAATCTTTTTTTCTTCGACATTTTTCTTCCACATAACAGTTAAAATATAAATTGTAACTTCAATAAGCTGACATATGAGCCAATTGTCCTGCAATATTTACAAAGAGATTCTACTCTGCTATTCAGTATTGCTTAGTTACATGATCACCAATTTCTGTGGCATCAGTTTTCTACATCAATTGGCCTTTTTCCTACATAGATAACTTGTATCACTTGATACTTCGACCTCTGACATCAAGGAAAATGTAGGCTGTTTGATTTTGGATCACGTGACTGTGCAATATATTAAATGGCAAAGTACTGTGTCCAGTTTATAAGCAAGTAAATTTGGCTCATGCAGGTAGGGTTTGATACAAGATCTTTAAGTTTTGTTAGCACCTAGTGGCTACCCTATGCCACTACAGTGGTCCCACTCTTATAAGGCCACCCCTTCTGCAGCAAGAAAGTGGCCTTAAAAGAGGGGTGGTCTTTCTAGAGGGGGATCACACAGTTGTGAGTAATAACTACATAGAAAGTATAAAAGATGTAACTAATTTTTATATATTTAATATTTTCATTTACAAATCACAGGAATATTATCTGGTTAAGGACTTGATGTGATAAAACTAATATCAATATTATTATTAAAAAAATATGAATAATCATGAATCGTGGTGCAAAACCACCTTGTCGGTAAATTCTGGGCACAAACATTTGGTTGTAACTATCCCTGTACGTCCATTGATTCCATCTCCCACTCAATGCAGTTGAATGTATATTGATGATGTTTTTTTGAATCATTTGACATAAAATTTCTCAGTAGTGATCAAAAGACTCTCCCTCTTTTTGTTTAATCTACCGGTAATTGCTTTCACTTTTTGTTCTAAACTGAGAATGTCTGACGATATTTTGCGACAACTTATTCCTTCGTGGGCAATCACACAAGAGGCAGAGTGTTTACAGCAAAAGTGAGTCTGTCATGTGATCGACTTTTTTTCTTCTTCTCCAGTCTGGTACCCGGTTATATACATTTCATAATCTAAGAGAGTGAAGCCAGAAAGGTTAACATACCATTTTACTATCTGGTGACCGGATGTCACGCTGACTTGAGCTGAACAATGCTGTGCTTCTCAGTGATTAGCTTTTGTCATCTTGATAATTATCGGTGGTAATAATAGCCAGTAATTATCAAAGTGACAAAAGCTAACATCTAAGGAACACATGGTAGTAAGGATAATCAGATTACTTACCTCTTTGTATGGATTAAAGTTACTTTATTGGCATGTTGGAACAAAATGTCAATATGCTGAGTTGAGAAATTAAAAAATATTAGCGAGATTTTAATGTGTAAACAACCATTATGTGGCAGCTCGCAATTGGTAAATTTTACCATTTTTGCACTAAAATGCTGACTGCTGGTCGCGTTAGAGGGGTGGCAGTTCTTGAGGGGTACTTTTGAACACAAACTCGTCGGTGCCAAGAGATTGTGGCCGTATAAAGCGGGTGGCCGCTGGTCAGGGGGGCTGTTTAAGAGGGGGACCACTGTACCATATACTTTTGGCAAATTCCATGTTTTTAAGTGCACCTCCCACCCCCACATAACTGTCCAAAATATCTAAAATGGAGTGGGAAAGGTCAGAGAAAACTCAAGCCAGTTTTGTTATCAAGACTGTAGGTAAAATAGGGTCCAAGATATTGAGGCTGTAATGAATGGATAGCTTAAAATACAGAAGCCATTCAAGCATGAAAATTAGGTCACATATGGTTAAGTTACATTCCTTCAGTTGTATTGACATACCAATATTCGTGTAGAGAAATATGGTGCAGGACATTGAGTTTTGTTCGGTCTGGTTTTGTGGTTTTAACATCAATTTTTCAGCACGTGATAGGCTATACATGGCCACCAGTATATTTGCTGGAGGAAGACCCCAGGAAGAACCACCAACCCAGGGGAAGCTACTAGCAAGCTTTCTCACATACCCATGCTGGCTGAGCCAACACAGACAGAGGTGAGATGTCAGTGATATCTAAAGGCAAGCACCTTACAATACTCTGCCCACCCCAGTCCTCCAGTGCCCCCCCCCCCCCCCAGGATATTGCAGATGGAATGAACTAGAGCTGAAAATACAAAAGTCACTTGAGCATGAGAAATAAGTTACAGTGACTTACTTTTGGTATGGTCGGTTTGATATGCACCCACATACTATGTTTCATGAGTGTAGGTGAAACAGGGTCCAAGATATTTAGTGTGTAATGAACAAATGGCTAAAAAAACATCAAGTCACTCAAGTGTGAAAATTAGGTCACAGTGTTGTAGTTTTAGTGTGGTTGGATTAATCTCCTTGATATGTATTTACATACCATTTTTCATAAGTGTAGGTGAAATAGGGTCCAAGATATTGAGTGCACAACAAACAAATTGCTGAAAATAAGAAAGTCACTCAAGCATGAAAATCAGGTCATAGTGACCTATTTTTTATATACCAATTTTCATGAATGAAGGTGAAAAAGGGTTCATGATATTGACGGTGTGAGGAACGAACAAACAAAAAATTAACACAAATTGCTAAATCCCCTCCCATCTTTGTTGGCAGGAGATAATAAGTTTTATGGTTTTTAATTATATCCTAGGGTTTCAATTTTACATGCATATTCTTAAATTATGTACTGAGAACATTTCTGGATGTCAAAGCAGTGATGATACTCATCATGCACCATATACAAAGTCTTACCGTTCTTCTTTTAGCTGATCCTCTATATCTGCAAATGCCCTGCAGAGATGGTCAGAATTGTTCTGGTCAAGCCCTTAAAAATAGGAAAAAGCATTTCCATCTATAAAATAATGTACCATTAACCAGTTATATGTATAGGCATATTAATATATTTCAATATGCAAGTACTCTGAATTCTAAGATTTTGTTTCCATCATCCAGTCATGTAACATATCAAAAATTATAAACAAGAAGATAGCCATGGCATGCATGTCAAGCCCACCCCTGAGTTTTTAAGTAAATTGCTGATGTACACATCAAGATGTATCCACATACCAAGCAATATGACTCTGTGGCCAGATGTACTTGAGAAACTGACCACAAAATAAACTGTAATATTTAAAGTCATCTAGGGTGTGGACAGACATACAGATGAATGTACAGAGATATGGATGGATGTACAGATATATGGACATGCATATGGATGCCAAAGTGATTGCTATATTGAGCTCTTGCCACTGTGGGGTTTGACAAATAATTGTAATTAGAAGAATTTACTTTATGTATTGTTGTCATCTGTCTTCTTGTCTCCATGTTTATTGATCAGTCTGTCAAAACGAGGCTTCAGAAACAGAGCTCTGTAGCTTTGTTCTCCTTTTCTCACCTTCCTATGTTTGTCCCTCTACCTCCCCAAGATCAGGAGAGTCTGTCATCACTCACTGAAATCTCCTGCACACTCAAAATTATTATTAAACAAATTCTGGAACAGGCATTTTTCTACGTTTTTACACCTTGTTTCCAGTGTAGTATATTTCATTTAAAGATTTCATGTGGTCATGTGACTGCGAGTATGACACTTTAATTGCTAATTCAACAGACAATAACCTAAAATTAGTTACTGGATTATGCTATGTGTGATCAGAGCAGTAATTCAGAAAGAATTAAAGACATTAATGGAATACGGTTGGATTAAATCTCTGGTTGCATAAAACAGGTCGGTTCGGTATCGCAATTTAACGTTTATTGATATCTAAACATGCGTGATCTCCTGATGCTAAATATCTAAAGAATCAAAATATCACACAAAATTCAATAATAGATGGAAACATCACACAAAATTCAATAATAGATGGAAACATCACACAAAATTCAATAATAGATGGAAACCTCACACAGAATTCAATAATAGATGGAAACATCACACAAAATTCAATAATGGATGGAAATATCACACAAAATTCAATAATGGATGGAAACAGGAATTTCAGTGGTTGGAATCAAGTTTAAAGGGACATGAATACACATTTTGCCATTCCTACAAAGTCAATTTTAAGAGGAGCTTCCCAAATTTGACCCAGAGAGCACCAATCTTGAGAAGTTCTGGCAGGCAGTCAGCAACTTGAATCTACCCACAGGCAGGAAACAATTTAAACATCTTTGTGAACTCAGTAGAGTTGTATTAACATTGCCACAATCTAATGCAGACACTGACGAAAACTCAGGCTGATTCCATAGGAAACCTGGATCCAGTAATAATACATCATCTCCGAAGTGTTAAGATCAACGATGATGAGGACTACCACAAATAAAATCCAGACAATGATCTCCTAAGGGATGCTAAAAATGCTTGTGGTGCATATAAGGAGAGTATGAATGGCAACAAGTTACTGTGAAAGGACTGATGTGATGAGATAATGTACATATTTTAAAAAAATGGAAATTTGTTCAATAGTTGTAATATTTGTCCATGTGCACGCTAAAAATTGGGTCGATAAAAATTCTCCGTCTTCTGAAGTGAAAACTTCTGACAAAATTTTGCAAGTCTCCTGATCTGTCCTAAGCTGATCTCTCTATTTTGTCACATGTATGCTACCGCCTAAATTTTATATCTATTTTACTCTTTGTGTCTGCCTTTTTGTCCTCAAGCATCCATCTATATGTATAAACTTTCTGTATTTCTAGTACTGAACCATAAAATGGTGACAAGGTTAAAGGTTGAAAGTGAAAAGTGTACATTTTATCAAGCTTCTGATTCAGACTTTATTTCACTAGGCAGACTTTATTTCACTAAGCAGGAACCAGTGATTCTCACCGATCCAAGGACAGCAGTTCTCCTATGGGAAGCATGAGAGGGAATAAATTTACAACAATAATTCCTTTTGTCTCAAAACACAGAAAAACAACAATAGACCAATCAGCATTTCTCTGAAGATAGATACGAGTGATGACCCTTGGCGTAAGTTCACAAGTCAATCCGGATAAAAATACATTATCCTCATTAAGGTGTTAATTCAGAGTCTTGATAAAATTATTTCAGCACAAAAAATGCAAGAATACAGTAGGCATAAACTTTTATATAACATACCTAAAATCTGCATTATTTCTGAATGTAATTGTCAAAATTCCTTATAAACAGAGACTGTTTTACTCTGAATGACCTCTAACCTTTAGAGCTCTTCAATGCATAAAGAGCAACATTGTATTGGTAGGCAAAGTGTCAATTCAACTATTATTCCCACAATTACATAAAAGTCCTTGAAGGTTAAGAGAGATAATAATTTATGGTTAAGGGAGATAATAATGTATGGCTAAGGGAGATAATAATTTATGGTTCAATTTTAAATATGGATAATAATGTATGTTAAATTTTATTACATGAGTAAAACAGTTCTAGCAGAGCAATTGTTATTGGTTGTTTGAGCTTGGTCAAATTGCCGCATAAAAACAAACTCTGGGAATTTAGTAGTATTGAAAGTTTAGATACCCAACTGCATATGACTGAAATAAAAATGAGTCAACCATATAGAGTAGTGTTGTGTTTTATCATGTTTTCTGTGTGTTAATTCTGTGTGTTAACTAATGGTGAATGCCCTTTATGTATGGATGAATGCACCATAAGACTCAACCACTTGACTTTTAACTTGGCTATTGTTTTGTAGTCAAAGAGTAAGTCTGTCACTGTTGTCTGTCTGCTTCTTTATCTGGTATTATCATCAATCTATCCATTACATCAGACACAGTCTCTGTTTGGATTTTCCCTACCCCTGCACTGTCAGTCCCTCTTATTATCACCAATCTATCAATTTACATCAAATACAGGCTTTATCTGGATTTGCCCTACCTATGTACTGCCAGTCCCTCTTATTATCACCAATCTATCCATTACATCAGATACAGTCAATGTTTGGATTTGCCCTACCCCTGTACTGCCAGTCCCTGTTTCTTTGTATGTACAAGGAATTGTTCTTTCTCAAGACTGAAGAAAAAAAACCAATATAATATTTTGCTCATCCCTAATTGAGATTTTTACCGAATTAATCAAACTGGATCATGTCAAATTTTCTACAAAATATCTGGGCAGAGACCAAAAGATCTGTTAGCCTGGCTTAACATTTCAAACTTGTCAAAGGCTGTCAAACAAAAGAATTTTTTTTCTCTCCATCCCTGCCATCCCTTCTCGCTCTTTCTCACACTCACCTGCACTATCCATTTCAGTCTCAGGAACAATTCCACTCTCATCTAAAACTTTTAATTCTGTTTCTGCTACTATCCATAAAGCCTGAAATTCCTCATTGCCTTGAAATTGCTCAAGAGCTGACTGCATTTGCTCTGTGGAAAATAAATAACATAGATACAAATTTTAATAATTAAATATTCAATAAAATTATTGTCTTGACTTTGAATGGCTCTGTAGTCCTAGTAATACATTACCACTTCAAAATTGTTACCTTGATCTTTGACCTGTAAACCAACAAATTCCAGTGGATGTTTCAACTACTCTTGTAAATTTCTATGCAAACTTGGATAATTATCTACTAATCAATGCAAACAGAAGACAAAACCTTCTAATAAAGTTTCAATAATTTAGTAAAATAAGCTGAAAATATTTACCCAGTGACCTTGACCTCTGCCTTTTTGATCTGTCATCCACATGCAGCTCGGTGTACCCTGATGAACTTATGACAAAATATCCATGGAGATTTATAGCATCCTTGCCCTTTGACCCTTTTATTCATATATCCAACAATATTATGCAATTCTCATGGTCAATTCCTGTGCAATATTTGATGACAATTATTTGTCTAGGAAACAGGAGATAAATCAGATCAAAACTTTAACCACTGACAACTACCCTTCAAAACAACAGTCATCTAGGGATGACATATTCCTTTGGTCCCCCACTGATATAAAGACTCCTATGTAAAGTACCCTATGGCCAATTTGTATAATATATATACTATATATGCTACAATTTGTTTCAATGGTTACATAAGTATTGAATGCATAAATTTCTATGTATCAAAATTAAGGCACCTGTACAGACTTGCTTGACTTATGTACCAACTTCAGTTGAAATATCTTGAATGGTTTATGAGTTATGCTCAGGAAATGAAAATGTTAATGGAGAGACAGACAGATGGACATAGTAATAGCTACACATTATTTATTAGTGAAGGGACAATTCATAACTGCATCAATATATCAATTGATTCCCATCAAAACCCAGGTATTGGTAGGAAGTTTAGTCTTATCCCCAAGTTAGCCTCCATTGTGAAGAGTATTCAAAAGCATAATATGAGACATAAAATGATTGGAGAATTGATCTTTCGTGGGTGTATATTGACCAATCAGTAAATACCTCGCATCTGAGTAAACTTGGGTGACGAAGAAGAGATTGTACATATTTTCAGTCCAATAGGATCAACATCTTCCATGTCGGACCTTTTCAGACACCCAGTATATGTGCAGAATGGAGTCCAAAATACAGTAAAAATGAAAACAAAATGCAAAGTCTGTAGAGCTTTCCAGAACCATACTGGGAACACAACAAATATGCGAACCCATTTTACTGAACATCAGCCTACTATTTCTAATCGGAAGCTAAAACTCAAAGTGAAATTAAATCTCAAAAATCTGAACACATTAGAAAACCGGTTGGATCTGGTGAACCTAATATTGCTGATATATTTGGAAGGTAAAATAAATATCCAGCTAACTCCCAACGAGCTTAGCCAATAAAACACCAGAAAGGAATTTTCAAGTGCTTCTGATGACGCCATTGTCAATACTTGATTACACAGTGTTTTGTTCTATGCACTTTTTTAAGCGCTACTTCTGAGTTCAGTAGTATATAGTTGTGACTTGCATAAGTGGTCCGAGCTAGTCAAATATTAAGCTGACAATCACATTCTTACTCTGCATTAAACACTTGTAGTTCTTTTTTAGTTTCTAGCTTCCGATGGATTGATGGCTAGTTAAATTTGATACTGTGAAGCTAATAGTTACGTGTTATATATTTTCTAGTCAGTAATTGAATTCCATTAGATTTCACCAGAGAAATCATTTTGACATTAGCATTTATTCATGTTTTTTTTTAAATACATTTTTACTAACCAGATATTTCACATTGATATTGGGATATTTTAGTCATGAGTCATGAGTCTTAACATCTAGTCAATTGTCTATGGCTTAAAAGAAAGAAAAGTTATTTTACTTTCATTCTTATAATAAAGGATAACATAAAACTTTATGCATTTATTCATTCATTTTTACAATATAAAAAAGAATCCAATTTAATATAATGGCACAGATTTATAAACAATACAATGAAGAGTACGTTGAAATATATGAAATAATATCGTGATACGTATCATATCATAATGCCCTTTTGGATGTGAGTCTGGCACAATAACCACCAAACCACCATGGCTCCTCAACAAGTACGACAGACAATAATACAACAATAATGAAAACTATAGGATTTCATATCAGACAAAAATACAACAATAATGAAAACTACAGAATTTCATATCAGGCAAAAATCTGAACTTTACAAGGCTTAAGAGACAACAAGAAGTCTGATACTACTGTATATACTCATGTATAACTCGTGTCCAACTGCAAACGACATAGACCCTGATTTGTCATCACATAATGCACCAGCAGATCAGGGTCTATGTTGCATGTTCTACTGATTACTCTTAACAAACTGCATAGACCCAGATCTGCCAGTGCATGATGCGATGACAAATCAGGGTCTATGTTGTTTGCAGCTGGATCCAACTTATACACAAGTATATATGGTAAGTTAAAAATGTTGGATGTACCTTCTATCAACTTTTACAGAATGTGGTTAAACTTCATAAAAGCTGAAGGCATAAAGTGATGACAATAGATAATGGACCAACACTATAATAACTATTTTGTATAAAATATTCTGTTGGTTTAAAATGTTCAAGGAATGCTACACCAAACTCAGGAAAAACAAAACTGAGGAGGAAAATTCATGTACATTTAATAGTAAATAAATTCAACTTAAAAAAGCATCACAAGTATTTGAACAAAGGTGACCTGTCAATCACCCCAAAGGTGACCTGTCAATCACTGCATTGACGATTTCTATATTTGCCCTAGGTCTGATACTTCTGAGACTGCCGACTTCAACTGCAACATGCTAGCAGCTGAGTTAACTAACTCCTTACCACATCAATAAGAAAAAAATTCTACATGAAAAGCAGACGGAGGGAAAGCTTTAAGAAATCTGTGACTGAAACCCTTTTCCACCAGAATTTATGAATGATAAATTTATACATTGAATTCTTTGAACAGGAAATTATACAAATTGAATTAAATAACAAAAATAATAACAACAACAACAACAACTATAACAATTATAATGGTACTTAGTGTGTTGTATTTGTTCAAGAACCAAGTTTGAAAGGTGAACCTGCATTCCAAGGTCACCTGTGTACAAATGCCAATTTGGCCTTTTCCCATGGTTGACTGCTCATAATGGACCAGTTTGACTGCATTTTCATTTTTTTTCTTTAATATCAACATCAATAAAGTGTTCAAATGGTTTGAGCAATTATGGTATTTATAAATATGTGTTTGAATGTGTTCATTTCTGGAAAGTATAAAAAATCATGGATACTGTTTTTTGCAATGTTCAAATATTTGCCACAACAAAAGCAAGGCTTTTCGTAACAGGAAACGATGCAGTGGGTAAAATTAGGAAGCAAAAATAATCAATACAATACCTTGAAGCTCTTTCAACTGACTTTCATGGTTCATATTGACTGCCACTTCTGTGAAATGAAAGTGAACATGAAATTATTTTAATTATGCATAGAAATTTCAAATGATTATTTCACTAAAAATCAAGTTCCTATCTAAAATTTCATGCTATCTAACATTTAAGGGTTTACAGTATTACCATGCGTAGCTGAAGGGATCAAATTTTTAGGCTTGTTCACTTGACAATTTCTAGTAAATTTGTACAGGGGACAAGAACTTTGGAACAAGAATCCAGGAATACAAATTTTAGGCTTGTTCACTTGACAATTTCTAGTAAATTTGTACAGGGGACAAGACCTTTGGAACAAGAGTCCAGGAATACAATTTTTAGGTTTGTTCACTTGACAATTTCTAGTAAATTTGTACAGGGGACAAGAACTTTGGAATAAGAGTCCAGGAATACAATTTTTAGGTTTGTTCACTTGACAATTTCTAGTAAATTTGTACAGGGGACAAGCGCATTGGAACAAGAGTCCAGGAATACAATTTTTAGGCTTGTTCACTTGACAATTTCTAGTAAATTTGTAATCAGGGGACAAAAACTTTGGAACAAGAGTCCAGGAAAAATTTTTTTAGGCTTGTTCACTTGAAAATTTCTAGTAAATTTGTACAGGGGACAAGAACTTTGGAACAAGAGTCCAGGAATACAATTTTTAGGCTTGTTCACTTGACAATTTCTAGTAAATTTGTACAGGGGACAAAAACTTTGGAACAAGAGTCCAGGAATACAATTTTTAGGCTTGTTCACTTGACAATTTCTAGTAAATTTGTACAGGGGACAAGACCTTTGGAACAAGAGTCCAGGAATACAATTTTTAGGCTTGTTCACTTGACAATTTCTAGTAAATTTGTACAGGGGACAAGCACGTTGGAACAAGAGTCCAGGAATACAATTTTTAGGCTTGTTCACTTGACAATTTCTAGTAAATTTGTACAGGGGACAAGACCTTTGGAACAAGAGTCCAGGAATACAATTTTTAGGCTTGTTCACTTGACAATTGCTAGTAAATTTGTACAGGGGACAAGAACTTTTGAATAAGAGTCCAGGAGTTCAATTTTTAGGTTTGTTCACTTGACAATTTCTAGTAAATTTGTACAGGGGACAAGACCTTTGGAACAAGAGTCCAGGAATACAATTTTTAGGCTTGTTCACTTAACAATTTCTAGTAAATTTGTACAGGGGACAAGCACGTTGGAACAAGAGTCCAGGAATACAATTTTTAGGCTTGTTCACTTGACAATTTCTAGTAAATTTGTACAGGGGACAAGACCTTTGGAACAAGAGTCCAGGAATACAATTTTTAGGCTTGTTCACTTGACAATTGCTAGTAAATTTGTACAGGGGACAAGAACTTTTGAATAAGAGTCCAGGAGTTCAATTTTTAGGTTTGTTCACTTGACAATTTCTAGTAAATTTGTACAGGGGACAAGACCTTTGGAACAAGAGTCCAGGAATACAATTTTTAGGCTTGTTCACTTGACAATTTCTAGTAAATTTGTACAGGGGACAAGCACTTTGGAACAAGAGTCCAGGAATACAATTTTTAGGCTTGTTCACTTGACAATTTCTAGTAAATTTGTACAGGGGACAAAAACTTTGGAACAAGAGTCCAGGAATACAATTTTTAGGCTTGTTCACTTGACAATTTCTAGTAAATTTGTACAGGGGACAAGACCTTTGGAACAAGAGTCCAGGAATACAATTTTTAGGCTTGTTCACTTGACAATTTCTAGTAAATTTGTACAGGGGACAAGCACGTTGGAACAAGAGTCCAGGAATACAATTTTTAGGCTTGTTCACTTGACAATTTCTAGTAAATTTGTACAGGGGACAAGACCTTTGGAACAAGAGTCCAGGAATACAATTTTTAGGCTTGTTCACTTGACAATTGCTAGTAAATTTGTACAGGGGACAAGAACTTTTGAATAAGAGTCCAGGAGTACAATTTTTAGGTTTGTTCACTTGACAATTTCTAGTAAATTTGTACAGGGGACAAGACCTTTGGAACAAGAGTCCAGGAATACAATTTTTAGGCTTGTTCACTTAACAATTTCTAGTAAATTTGTACAGGGGACAAGCACGTTGGAACAAGAGTCCAGGAATACAATTTTTAGGCTTGTTCACTTGACAATTTCTAGTAAATTTGTACAGGGGACAAGACCTTTGGAACAAGAGTCCAGGAATACAATTTTTAGGCTTGTTCACTTGACAATTGCTAGTAAATTTGTACAGGGGACAAGAACTTTTGAATAAGAGTCCAGGAGTTCAATTTTTAGGTTTGTTCACTTGACAATTTCTAGTAAATTTGTACAGGGGACAAGACCTTTGGAACAAGAGTCCAGGAATACAATTTTTAGGCTTGTTCACTTGACAATTTCTAGTAAATTTGTACAGGGGACAAGCACTTTGGAACAAGAGTCCAGGAATACAATTTTTAGGCTTGTTCACTTGACAATTTCTAGTAAATTTGTACAGGGGACAAGCACTTTGGAACAAGAGTCCAGGAATACAATTTTTAGGCTTGTTCACTTGACAATTTCTAGTAAAGTTGTACAGTGGACAAGACCTTTGGAACAAGAGTCCAGGAATACAATTTTTAGGCTTGTTCACTTGACAATTTCTAGTAAATTTGTACAAGGGACAAGCAGTTTGGAACAAGAGTCTCTTGAAGGGACTGGTGCTCTATTGAAAACCTTGGAAAATATACTTGTAGCTTTTAAAAACTGGCATACCTGCCATTTCATGGTTTGTTACAGAAAACATGGTTTCAAACTCTTAAAGCCAGAGGCAGGATGGATACCTATATTTTATGTAATTTTTGGCATCCATTAATGTTTCTTATACAGTCGACCCACACAAATTATACCCCATAATTATTGTTTTGTATTTACATTTTTTGTACTGAGAAGTTCATTTTTTTATTGTGCAAATAAAGTCTCAAATTGGAAGATCTACCATATATACTCATGTATAATCCAGGTCCAAATGCAAACAACATAGATCTTCATATGCTGGTGTATTTTGCTACAGCAGATCGGTCTATGTCATTTGTTCTACTGATTAGTCCTTAAAAAACTGCATAGACCCAGATCTGCTGGTGCATTATGCAATGGCAGATCAGGGTCTATGCAGTTTGCAGTTGGTTATGGTTTATTCAGGAGTACAGACGGTAAATATTTGGCATTTATGAAGTACATGTGAATGTTCTACAAAACAGGAATGATCAAATTTTGTCAAATACTATTTTTGAAAGAAAATAAAGATATAATACAATGTTACAGGTTTGGTTTGGTTTTATGGGTTTTAATGCCATTTTCAGCACATGGCAGCCAGTACATTTGGTGGAGGAAGAGCCACCAACCCACAGGAAGCTACTGGCAAGCTTTCTCACATACCCACGTTGGTCAAGCCAAGACCTGAACTCACGCAGACAGAGGTGAGATGTGTGTGTTATTTGTAAAGGCAAGCACCTTAGACCACTTGGCCACCTGGTACCCCACTATTTTACAGACGACATAAAGATATAATTCTAGCATAATGGTGTTTTCTTTCAACCCATAATGTCATACATTTGATAAACCAAATACAACGGTTTAATTTTAGTCATAGGGTTCACAGCAGTTACATATTATATCAGGAATCGTGTTATAATAAAGCACGTTATAACAAGGAGGAGCTATACAAGTATATTTAACAACAAAAAAAAAGGACATTTGAGATTTAGGAAGAAGAAAATTGGAAGAATTTGGAAAGCTCATTAAAACAGTTTTTGGAGGAATATCATTTTAGTAGCATCATATTGGAATATTCAACCACGAAATCCAAATGAATATTTATCCTGGAATATTTTACATTGTTTCCTCCTAAACTATTCTTTCAATACAAGTCCTGGAGAGAAGCTGGCATTAAAATTCTAAATGATAAAGTAGATGATCATGATAATTTAATACGACTTGAAATGATAAATCAAAATCTAAATGCACTGACTTTTTTAAATACTTCTCCTTAATATTCTAAATACAAATATCATGGAAAGTTGCAAATAAAAACCATTAAGTACACAATAATTTTTATAAGCAGGAAGATAAAGTAATAAACTTGCACAAAAAAACTCTGATATTTATTAATAAATCCTTTTTTTTTTAAAGTAATGAAGCAGTACACCGCACAGCAAGAAACTTGGATGCAACCATTAAATTCTAATAGAATCAGGAAGGGCTGGTGTATGATTTACAGTAGGGCAAACATTGGTACTAAATAAACCAAGATAATCTATTTTAATTTTAAATTCATTTATTGAATAATTGTTACTAATCATTATTTGAAAAAAATTGACATATTAGATGATGGCAAATATGCTTTTTGTAAGAGTGAGAATGAAATTAATAAACATCTCGTCTGTGATTGCAATATTGTAACAAATTATTGGCACTGTTTCATAGAACATTTTACATTGTTTTGTCCCAATATTGAATACTTGTCCAAAAAAGAAATATTTTTAGGAAGTGAACAATTGGATATTTTGTGTAAATTCTTGCTTATATTGGATAAATATTATATTTACACTTGCAGATTCAATATGCCAAATCTCTCCATTAATCCTTTAAAAAATAATTGGAAGATATAAAAACATTGAAAAATACACAGCTTAACTCTTTCCAAATGAAATTGATGATATCCTTCCAATACTGCAATAATAGGCCTTTTATTGGTAGATGGTATCTGTAAGTTTTCAACACTTACACTAACCATGGTTGATCAATGAAATATGTTTAAATTAAACTTGTTGGACTGTCTTAACAACCTCTGCTATTTCTATCATACTTCATCAAAATGTAGTCTCATAAATTATCATAAACTTGTAAATGAAACAAGATGGAGTCATCTATATCCGTCACTCCACCAAAATGGTCTTGAAAGTGTCAATTTCTCAACATCTAAATTACTATTGTGATACATGTAGATTACAAGTGTGACATATGTAGATTACGAGTGTGACATATAGATTACTAGAATGACATATGTACATTAGGAGTGTGACATATGCAGATTACTAGAGTGGCATCTAGATTACTAGTGTGACACATGTTGATTACTAGTGTGACATATGTAGAATACTAGTGTGACATATGTTGATTACTAATGTGACATGTGTAGATTACTAGTGTGACATATGTACATTATGAGTTTGACATGTATATTACTGGTGTGACATAAAGATTACTAGTGTGACACATGTCGATTAATTGTGTGACATATGTAGATTAATAGTATGACATGTAGATTATGTGTGACATATGTAGATTACTAGTGTGTCATGTAGATTATGAGTGTCATGTAGATTACTAGTGTGACATATGTAGATTACTGGTGTGACATCTAGATTAATAATGTGGCATATGTTGATTACTAGTGTGACATATGTATATAATGAGTTTGACATTGGTAGATTACTAGTGTGACACATGTAGATTACTAGTGTGACATATGTAGATTACTAGTGTGACATATGTAGATTATGAGTGTGACATATGTATATTACAAGTGTGACATCTAGATTACTAGTGTGACACATGTAGATTACTAGTGTGACACGTGTAGATTACAAGTGTGACATATGTAGATTATTAGTGTGACATCTAGATTACTTGTGTGACACGTGTAGATTACTAGTGTTACACACGTAGATTGCAAGTATGTACTAGTGTGACATATGTAGATTATGAGTGTGACATATGTAGATTACTAGTGTGACATATGTAGATTATGAGTGTGACATATTTAGATTATGAGTGTGACATATGTAGATTATGAGTGTCATGTAGATTACTAGTGTGACATATGTAGATTATTAGTGTGGCACCTGTAGATTACAAGTGTGACATGTGTAGATTACTTGTGTGACATCTAAATTACTAGTGTGACATATGTGGATTACTAGTGTGACATATGTACATTATTAGTGTGACATATGTAGATTATGAGTGTGACATATGTAGATTACTAGTGTGACATCTAGATTACTAGTGTGACACATGTAGATTACTAGTGTGACATATGTAGATTACTATTGTGACACATATAGATTATTAGTGTGACATCTAGGTTACTAGTGTGACATATCTAGATTACTAGTGTGCCATATCTAGATTACTTGTGTGACACATCTAGATTACTAGTGTGACATACATATATTACTAGTGACCTATGTAGATTACTTGTGTGACACATGTAGATTACTAGTGTGACACATGTAGATTGCTAATGTGACACAGGTAGGTTACTAGTGTGACATCTAGATTACTATGGTGACCTGTGTAGATTACTAGTGTGACATCTAGATTACTAGTGTGACACATGTAGATTACTAGTGTGACACATGTAGATTACGTGTAGAATAAAGTTGTGATTATGGGACACAAATGTCCATGTCATAAATATCCCTTTGTGAACATACTGTACTTTTAATGTCCCTGAATGGCAATAAACACATACCGTATACACTCACATGAGTTGGATCAACTGTAAACTGCATAGACCCAGATTTGTCATCTCATAATGTGCTGGAAGATTAGGGTCTATGCAGTTTGTTAGGAGTAATCAGAAGAACAAACAATATAGATGCTGATCTGCCAGCACATTATGCAACTGAAGATTGGGGTCTATGTAGTTGCAGATGAACCTGACTTATAAGGTAATACATATGGTAATATATTCATTATTATTTACCCACAAGTGTTATTTATATGTGTATTGGCATTCAACATCATATTATTTACCCACAAGTGTTATTTATATGTGTATTGGCATTCAACATCATATTATTTACCCACAAGTGTTATTTATATGTGTATTGGCATTCAATGTCATATTATTTACCCACAAGTGTTATTTATATGTGTATAGGCATTCAATGTCATATTATTTACCCACAAGTGTTATTTATATGTGTATTGGCATTCAATGTCATATTATTTACCCACAAGTGTTATTTATATGTGTATTGGCATTCAACATCATATTATTTACCCACAAGTGTTATTTATATGTGTATTGGCATTCAACATCATATTATTTACCCACAAGTGTTATTTATATGTGTATTGGCATTCAATGTCATATTATTTACCCACAAGTGTTATTTATATGTGTATAGGCATTCAATGTCATATTATTTACCCACAAGTGTTATTTATATGTGTATTGGCATTCAATGTCATATTATTTACCCACAAGTGTTATTTATATGTGTATTGGCATTCAACATCATATTATTTACCCACAAGTGTTATTTATATGTGTATTGGCATTCACCATCATATTATTTAACCACAAGTGTTATTTATATGTGTATTGGCATTCAACATCATATTATTTACCCACAAGTGTTATTTATATGTGTATTGGCATTCAATGTCATATTATTTACCCACAAGTGTTATTTATATGTGTATTGGCATTCAATGTCATATTATTTACCCACAAGTGTTATTTATATGTGTATTGGCATTCAATATCATATTATTTACCCACAAGTGTTATTTATATGTGTATTGGCATTCAATATCATATTATTTACCCACAAGTGTTATTTATATGTGTATTGGCATTCAACATCATATTATTTACCCACAAGTGTTATTTATATGTGTATTGGCATTCAACATCATATTATTTACCCACAAGTGTTATTTATATGTGTATTGGCATTCAACATCATATTATTTACCCACAAGTGTTATTTATATGTGTATTGGCATTCAACATCATATTATTTACCCACAAGTGTTATTTATATGTGTATTGGCATTCAATATCATATTATTTGCCCACAAGTGTTATTTATATGTGTATTGGCATTCAACATCATATTATTTGCCCACAAGTGTTATTTATATGTGTATTGGCATTCACCATCATATTATTTACCCACAAGTGTTATTTATATGTGTATTGGCATTCAACATCATATTATTTACCCACAAGTGTTATTTATATGTGTATTGGCATTCAACATCATATTATTTACCCACAAGTGTTATTTATATGTGTATTGGCATTCAACATCATATTATTTACCCACAAGTGTTATTTATATGTGTATTGGCATTCAACATCATATTATTTACCCACAAGTGTTATTTATATGTGTATTGGCATTCAACATCATATTATTTGCCCACAAGTGTTATTTATATGTGTATTGGCATTCACCATCATATTATTTGCCCACAAGTGTTATTTATATGTGTATTGGCATTCACCATCATATTATTTACCCACAAGTGTTATTTATATGTGTATTGGCATTCAATATCATATTATTTGCCCACAAGTGTTATTTATATGTGTATTGGCATTCACCATCATATTATTTACCTACAAGTGTTATTTGTATGTATATTGGCATTCACCATCATATTATTTACCCACAAGTGTTATTTATATGTGTATTGGCATTCAACATCATATTATTTACTCACAAGTGTTATTTATATGTGTATTGGCATTCAACATCATATTATTTGCCCACAAGTGTTTTTTATATGTGTATTGGCATTCAACATCATATTATTTACCCACAAGTGTTATTTATATGTGTATTGGCATTCAATGTCATATTATTTACCCACAAGTGTTATGTATATGTGTATTGGCATTCAACATCACCTCAGCACAATAATGGCTACATGGTGTCAAGTGTTATCTAATGCAATACACACATGTATATTATAAGCAAATTGAGACAACATACACTAGTGTATGAAATTTGTAATGCAATTATGTCTGAAGCAGGCAGCTCCAATAGTCCAGTGGTTAGAGCATCGGTCTCGTATGCAAGAGGTCCCAGGTTCGAATCCCGGCCAAGCCATTGTAAAAAAAAAAAAAAAAAATAAAATAAAATAAATAAATGGCACCAAGAGCTACCTCATTTGACGCTCAACACTAAGAACTTCCTTGGGCTTGACAGGCAGTGGGCAAGATAAAAACTTGCAAGGGAAGGTTTAAGACACTCCCACCTCCACGAGTCTTCCTACCTATGGGAGAAATATGACATCACTGGGCGGAAGTCTTCCAAGTTGAAGTCAATGGCCAGGGCGGAAGGGTTCCAAAGATGAACTTAACGGCCACATGTTCAAGACCAGGGCGAACCATATAGTAACATGGATATCGGCTGTGGTCTACAGCCTGGAGAGGGATTGGCGCCGCCAGGTTTAAACGGCCCATGATATATCAATGATGACGAAATGACAATAAATAGATTTCACATACCGGATCGGTCGCACCCCAGGTTACCAATGACTGCGCCATCCACTGGACACCAGGACGGAGGTGACAAGTATGCTACTGGTGCAACTACCATCAAAGTACGGGCAAGAGATAACATCACCATTGGAACATGGAATGTCAGGACATTAAGACCAGCAGGGAAACTCGAGGAGCTAACCCATGAGATGGGAAGATACCAATGGCCGATCCTTGGACTCTGCGAGATGCGCTGGAAAAATTTCGGAGAGAGATCAACAGATGACGGACACGGGATCTACTTCAGTGGGCATGAGAACAAGCATGAACATGGAGTCGGGTTTATGGTACAGAAGGACATTGTGAGTGCAGTCATGGGTTGTCGACCAGTGTCAAATAGGATGATTACAATCCACGTAAGGGCATCTCCCTTTAACATCACTATCATACAGGTCTATGCCCCAACATCTGACCATGATGAAGAGGAACTGGATGAGTTCTATGATTAACTTCAAACTCTCATAGACCAGACACCCAAGAAGGATATTCTGGATATTCAAGGAGACTGGAATGCTAAGGTAGGAGAAGACGTACAAGCAGACTGGCGAGAAACTTGTGGTCCATACTGTAATAAGCAGACCAATGAGAGAGGACTTAAGTTCCTGGACTTCGCCACATACAATAAACTAGTGCTAATGAACACCCTTTGCCCCCACAAACTATCCAGAAGATGGACTTGGCACAGCCCAGACGGAAAACATCACAACCAGATTGACTACATCTTGGTGACAAAGCACTTCCGGTCTAGCGTAAACATTGCCAGAACACGTAACTTCCCAGGAGCTGATATAGGAAGCGACCATGACTTGCTGATGATGACTATCAAACTTCGTCTGAGGAAGACCAATAAGCCAAGACAAGTTAGGATCAGGTTCGACCTTGAAAAACTTAAAGATCCAAGCATGGCACAAGCATTTGAAGCATCAATAGGCAGGAAATTTGCACCACTCACAATTCTGGGACATGAAGAAATAAACCTAGACTCCTTGATCACCACCTTCAACAAGGCAGTAATAGACACAGCCGGAGAGATCCTTGGCAAGCATTGCAGAATAAAGAAGCCTTGGGTCACAGCAGATATCCTCGATCTCTGCGATGTGAGGAGAAAACTGAAGAGTAAGCGAGGAGACCATGAAGGAGCAAAAAAATACAATGAGATTAACAACAGGATTAAGAAGAGCATAAAGAAAGCAAAAGAAAGCTGGTTAGAGGACCAATGCAAGGAAGTCGAGAAAAGCCTGAACCAGAATGATAGTAAAAGGGCATACCAGTTGGTGAAAGACCTGACAACAGAGAAACAGGGGAGATCTAATACTATTCAGGACAAGGCTGGTAAGAGTCTGACAGAAAACCAAGACATTCTTAACAGATGGACGGAATACTGTTCTGAGCTTTACAACCAGGAGACTTCTGGAGACCAAACTGTACTAAACGTACCACTGACCACAACAGAGGTTGACCACCTGATCCTCAGGGACGAAGTAGAGGCTGCAGTGAAGGTGCTAAAGAAGGGGAAGTCAGCTGGGGTAGACAACATACCAGCAGAACTTGTTAAAGCAGGAGGAACGCCCATGATAGATGTCCTCACAACAATCTGCAACCAAATCTGGCAAACAGGAGAATGGCCCACCCCATGGACCCAGACTCTGATCGTGACTCTTCCTAAGAAAGGGAATCTACAACTGTGCCAGAACTACCGAACAATCAGTCTCATCAGTCACCCAAGCAAGGTTATGCTTAAGATCATCCTCAATAGACTGAAACCCCAAGCAGAGCACATCATTGTGGAAGAACAGGCAGGTTTCAGAGCAGGATGTAGCACTACAGAACAGATCTTCAATCTCAGAATCCTCTATGAAAAATATCTTCAGCATCAACAGAACCTCTATCATGTCTTCACTGACTTCAAGAAGGCTTTCGACAAGGTATGGCATGCAGCTTTGTGGACCACCATGCGGATATACAACATAAACGCAAAACTAATCTGCACTATTGAAACCCTGTATGACAAGGCAACTAGTACACTTCTCGTCAATGGTAACATAGGAGACTGGTTCAGAACCACAGTTGGAGTCAGACAGGGGTGCCTTCTCTCACCCACTCTCTTCAACATCTACCTGGAAAGGATCATGTCCGACGCCTTGGAAGACCATGAGGCAGTGTCAGTGTTGGAGGCAGAACAATCACCAACCTGCGCTTCACTGATGATATCGATGGCTTAGCAGGAGATGAAGAAGAAATGGAAACCTTAGTGAACCGTCTCAGTCAAGCATCACTAAGATATGGGATGGAGATCAACGCTGAAAAGACAAACCTAATGACAAACAACCAGAGTGGCATCCAAAAGAAAATAAGAGTGAATGGACAGAAGCTGGGCACAGTAACAAGCTTCAAGTACCTAGGTGCTATCGCCTCTGATGAAGGTTCAAAACCTGAGGTTCTTTCCAGGATTGCGCAGACAACAGCTGCTCTGGCTAGGCTGAAGCCTATTTGGAAAGACAGCAACATCATGCTTGGGTCCAAGATCAAGCTTATGCGCTCCCTTGTCATGTCCATATTCCTATATGCTTGTGAGACATGGACCCTAACAGCAGAATTAGAGAGAAGAATCCATGCCTTAGAGATGAGATGTTATCGAAGGATCCTGAAAATCTCATACTTAGACCACGTCTCTAATGCGGAGGTGCGCACTAAAATCCAAGGCGCAATTGGACCTTATGAAGATCTGCTCACCACTGTAAAGAAACGCAAACTAAGATGGTATGGTCACGTCTCACGCTCAACTGGCCTGTCAAAAACAATCCTGCATGGCACAGTGAGAGGAAAGAGAAAACGAGGCAGACAGAAGAAGAGATGGGAAGACAATATCAAAGAGTGGACAGGCATGGACTTTGCAAAGTCCCAAAGAGCAGTGGAGAACAGGGCAAAATGGAGAGAGATTGTCGCAAAGTCATCAGTGGCGCCCCTACGACCAGCAAGGTTACAGGAGAAATGAATGAATGAAAATGAATGTCTGAAGCGCATGAACTTAATACTGATAATCACAAATGTTTTGGAATCCTCCTCAATGCTGGGTCGTTTATTTTTTCCTACATGATCACTACCCGAAAATGATAATTTTTTTTGCACATTATTTTTCAAACTTTGAAAAAATAACTATCCTACAGTAATTCTAAATGCTCCAAACTGTTTTCCACAAAAAGTGTTTAAATTTTATTCACCATCGTGGGACAAGAAATTTTAAATATGAAAATTGAACACTGTTTAGTCTTATCTTCTTTAGTAAAAATAAGCAAAGAACTGAGATAAACCAGATTTCCCAGATTTCAATGTATCTCTAAGCCAGGGTGTCATTGGATACTTAAGGCTGGCAAACTCTGAATCCCTACATTCATGAGCCCTTGGTAAATTATCATTCAAAGCCTCCATTTACATAAATATTCATATGATGATATTGAAAATTGATTAGTTAATCAATCTTTCATAGCAAAATGGAAGTTCTTCCTTCTGACTGAGATAATAAAATGCATCTGTCTCTAGATGTACAAAGATGGTAGAATTACCACACCAATGAAACTTGTATAATTAACCCACGAATGTATCTTGTATAATTAACCCACCAATGTATCTTGTAGAATTACCCCACCAATGTATTCTATAGAATTACCTCACCAATGCAGATGTTAGAATTACCCCACCATTGTATCTTGTAGAATTATGCCACCAATGTATCCTGTAGAATTACCTCACCAATGTAGATGTTAGAATTACCCCACCAGTGTATCTTGTAGAATTATACCACCAATGTATCCTGTAGAATTACCTCACCAATGTAGATGGTAGAATTACCCCACCAGTGTATCTTTTAGAATTACGCCACCCTTGTATCTTGTAGAATTACCCCACCAATGCAGATGGTAGAATTACCCCACCAATGTAGATGGTAGAATTACCCCACCAATGTATCTTGGAAAGAACAAGTTTTAATTAATTGGCTACATTTTTCCTCTGATTCCTAATCTCATTCTAGCAAAGGGATCATGGGGGTGGGGTGAGGGACATCAGAATTTTCAGAGCAGTTTGTTTCAAACTGAATCACTTGAATTACTTCATGAATTATTCATGAGTCAAACGATTATCTCTAAGTGTAGCAATGTTTACATGGATGTAGATATGTGGAGTTCATCAGCCCTTGGAATCTGAGAATGAGGCCAGGCTTGCCTTCTAATATCCAGTAAAGTAGAGTACAACAAAGATCCAAGAACTTTCATGACTAAGACTTTACTGAAACTTTAGGAAAACAAAATCTCCCAAGCTATTCAGGATATGCAAGCTATTCAGGATATGCAAGCTATTCAGGATATGCAAGCTATTCAGGATATGCAAGCTATTCAGGATATGCAAGTTATTCAGGATATGCAAGTTATTCAGGATATGCAAGTTATTCAGGATATGCAAGCTATTCAGGATATGCAAGCTATTCAGGATATGCAAGTTATTCAGGATATGCAAGTTATTCAGGATATACAAGCTTTTCAGTACTGGCTAGGGTTTCCCAATAAAAAGTTTCTGTGAAATTTGAAAACTATCACTTGAGTGAAAGTATGATGTTTAGATTTTAACTATTAAAATCTGATTCTTTTATTTGAAACGTTTTATGACTTTCAGCCCTGACTACCCTTGCAATATGTCACTGTGCCGTACAGCCCTGACTACCCTTGCAATAGGTCACTGTGCCGTACAGTGTATTAAAGTGGTGGCTAATGGTTAAATATGGGTTACAGACATTGTGTGTAGTATTAATTACATTGTGTGTAGTATTAATTACATTGTGTGTAGTATTAATTACATTGTGTGTAGTATTAATTACATTCCTTATCAATGTCAATCACAAAATTTTCACAAAAGTTAAAACTTTGTGAATTTAGCAAGGACACAAATTCATGAAAATACTGCTTGCTGTGAATTTAGCATGGACACATAATTCATAAAAATACTGCTTGCTGTGAATTTAGCAAGGACACATAATTCATGAAAATACTGCTTGCTGTGAATTTAGCAAGGACACATAATTCATGAAAATACTGCTTGCTGTGAATTTAGCATGGACACATAATTCATGAAAATACTGCTTGCTGTGAATTTAGCATGGACACATAATTCATGAAAATACTGCTTGCTGTGAATTTAGCAAGGACACATAATTCATGAAAATACTGCTTGCTGTGAATTTAGCATGGACACATAATTCATGAAAATACTGCTTGCTGTGAATTTAGCATGGACACATAATTCATGAAAATACTGCTTGCTGTGAATTTAGCAAGGACACATAATTCATGAAAATACTGCTTATGGTACACTGACTATCATGTACGATAAACTACATTTTTTTGTCCCTCATTTATTTGAAAAAATTGTACATTGCAATAAAATTGGCAAAACTAAATTTATTTTTAAAAAAATAATAATGCTAAAATAATAGGAAAGACAGTATACACTGTATGTTTTCTCTTACGAGCTGAAGCTGTATCACTCCATGATGTTTCTGCTTCTTCTTCCTGATCCCTTTTCTCCCTTTCTGGTATGTCGCTTCTCATTGGACTGTGCCTGGTACGTGGTGGGCTCTTCAGAAGCATAGTGGGTGGTGGCTTTCTGACGCCATCATAGAAGTCCAACATGGACTCTGGTCCTAGAAGAGTGACAGTAAGAGCCTTTAATATGTATGACTGAATACCATATTTGATGGTATTGTATGATGGAATACCATATTTGATGGTATTGTACAAATGAATACCATATTTGATGGGATTGTACAACTGAATACCATATTTGATGGTATTGTATGACGGAATACCATATTTGATGGTATTGTACAAATGAATACCATATTTGATGGGATTGTACAACTGAATACCATATTTGATGGTATTGTACAACTGAATACCATATTTGATGGTATTGTACAACTGAATACCATATTTGATGGTATTGTACAACTGAATACCATATTTGATGGTATTGTACAGCTGAATACCATATTTGATGGTTTATAATGTGTACCAAGCAAAATAACATAGGGCAACAGTACAGACAAATATGTAGTAGCAACATCCAGATAAAGATTTGGGGCTATTCTATTAATTTGAAATATGATATAAAAAAAAACTGAGTAGATCCTGATCTGATATGTAATGTGATGTGTGATAACAAATCTTAAAATCCATGAAACTTAGTTCCTGATGAATAAAGTTAATTCCCAGTATACAGTACACACAAACTGTACTGAACATTTTCCACTCATACCTGTGTAGCTGCCATCGATGTACACCCACTACACTGTGCAATATGTATCCATCACTGATTTACACTCCACTACACAATTTAACATGTAGCTGTAGCTGATTTACACCCCACTAATCTGTGTAACATGTAGTTGTCACTGATTTACACCCCAATACACTGTGTGCTATCCAGGTTTACTAGTGGAGATAGGGCCAATCTACACTGTTCTGTGGGGTACTAGACTTTAATTGATTTAATTGAAAATCAGAGAATGATTGTAAGCACATATCCTCATGCTTATACATGCAATACTATCAGCGGTAGGACAAAAGTAAGGTTTTAAAGGACATCGACTACACATACCATTATATAGTTAAAATCGACCATTGTTGAAAATTAAAAGATTCTTTTTTTACAATTTTGAAAAAAAACTCTACAATATTTTAATGTGTTCCATCCACACATTACCAAAGCCAGTCAAACACAGTCTACTAAGGACTGGAACTTTTGTACCTGTGCATTCTGACATGTACTGAGTAATCCAATTAAGACTGACATGTACCGAGTAATCCAATTAAGACTGACATGTACTGAGTAATCCAATTAAGACTGACATGTACCGAGTAATCCAATTAAGACTGACATGTTTAAAACAAAAAGCTGTAAATTAATTACCTTACTGTTGTAATCTGGAGAGTTTAACTCATTAAGGCCAGGCTTTTTTTCGCATTTTCACTTGGGAGAGAAGAGAAAGTTTTCATGTTATTTCCAATGGAATCCAAGCATGTCTGATTCAAATGGATTTTCCTCTCAACAGTTGCTTAGATATGTTAAAAAGGTTGTTTGGGATTGGCTATCAGGCCTGCACATAAGCAGATGGGTGAAAATGTGACTTTTTTTTTTTTTTTTTTAGTATATTGGAGCCATGATTTTTGCCTGTTTGTCCCCTTTTACCCCAAATCCCAAAGTTACCCAAATTTTTACAAAGGTTCATCTGTTTATGTGAAGTTTGGTCAGGTCTGCTTTAGATCTAATGAGAGGAAGTCTAAAATCTAGACAAAAACTCCGGTCCTGCAACCACCGATTTTTTTAGTAAAGAAAATCAAGTCTCAAAATTGTGTTTTTTCCCAATGTAATTTTTAATGTTCGTAGAATCTCTACGTACCTTTGACATTGGTGTAAAACTATATCCATCTTTTCTCTAATACCACCTGCTTGAGTCTATCATGAACTGTGATGATATCACAGGCTATGGAAGAAGGGTAATACCTCATGACATAAAATTGCATGTCTCGACCTGAATGAGTTATGGCCAAAGGCGGGATATTTATTGAGGTGTTATAAGTAATAAAGGGATCAAAGGTGGTCAAAGATGACTTGTGATTCTTTGATTAAAAATCAGCTGACCTTTGGCAGAGGTGAGATAGAAATGAGAGACCAACCAAAAAATGTTTTTGGCATAAACACTTGCATAAGTATTTTGATATTTTGTCTTGTTTGAATTCTTATAATGTTTTTCAATGTGTTTTAAGAGGAATATTTAAGGGCAGCTCCTATCTTATTTTGGTCAATTCATGTCAAAATGCCAAAATGTATGCCTTCTCCAAATGCTAAAAAAAATAACTGCAAAGAAACTTTACAAGTTCAACAATGCTTGGAAATCAGCGGGTAGCAAAGGTCCTGAATTTGTATTGTGTGTTTCATGCAAAATGGATTTTAAGACAGTATATGGGGGAAGAAATTATATCACCAGGCATATGCAGACATCATTGCATAGGAGGAATGATTCTTCTGTAACAAACACACCCACATTGAAGACCTAACTTGAGACCAGATCAAAAGTTCTGTTATTGTCACATTCCAATGCTGATATGGACAGGACGCTCTCCATTCTTTGAAAAATACTGAGTGATTCAAGGGCAAATCTGGACCAGAAAAACATTCAAAGCCAGTCAAGTGTGAAACTTAATAATAACAATGAAAGTCATCAGTGATCCCATGGCAGTGAACTTGTAAAGGAAACTAAAAATACTTGTAGATTTTATTACAAAAATCTTTGCAGTGAATGATACTCTTCCTGTTTTGTTTAATTAACAATATCCTGACTCATATTTAATTGTAACATTTGCTATCAGAATCTGATTTATGTTCATAGCTTGCTGTTTTATTATAATATAAAGTGAATATATATATTATGGCAAAAAATGCCTTTGTTTTATTTTCAGTCCCCCTTCAAATGTGTCAAATTTATGTCGATAAATAATCCTACCAATTTAGAAGCCAATCTGCTGATCAAAAATTTGAAATAAACTGATTTGATGTCCTTGTTCTGTCACATGTATGCTTGCTGCTCTGTTTTGTCCCACCCAAAATCTGTGCCCGTAGGGCTGAATCTCTTTGGAGTTAAAATCAAGACATTATGGCGCTAATGTTGGTTGCATATCTAAATTCATCTTTTCATGCCCAGCATCTGTACCATATACACTCACTTATAAGGTAGGGTCCAAATGCAAACAACATAGACCCTGACCTCCTGTCACATAATGCACTAGCAGATAAGGGTCTGTGTTGTTTGTTCAACTGATTACTGCAAACAAACTGCATAGACCCAAAACTGCTGGCCCATTATGCAATGACTGATCGGGATCTATGCAGTTTACAGTTGGACCTGATTTATAAGCGAGTATATATGGTATCTATGTTAATAGGATAGGGATCTCAATTGTTTCCAAGGATACAACTGTATGTCCCATTGGGCACAACCCAGTTTTCTCATACTAAAGTTCTATATACCCCCCCCCCCCCAGCCTGCCCAGTGGCGATGTGTCAAAATACTAAGCCCATAGTGCACATCTAAAGACTATCCAAAATGAAATTCTAAGGTTTGAAACCTCTATTTTGAACAGTTCAGGAGTTACATGACATTATGAATGCACCCCCACCCACCCACCCACCAACCACACACACACAAACACATGAAGAGGCAGGATGACATAATCCCTGTTGTTTGTTTAAAAGTGCAAGGATAATTAACAAGAATACTTGCTAGTGAGGAAAAATCCTGGTTTTGACTTTGTTTCTTTAAGGCAGGAAACAAACTTTTCAACATGAGGCCCCTGAAATGAAAGCAAACATTACATTCAACCTCCAACAGCATTGACTTTTCATTAGCTATCACCTCTTGCACACCATTTTGTGTTTTTCCTTTGTCTATATAAGATCCTTTCTTACAACAGCTAATAAAATTGTCCCTTTCCTTGCCTGACTAATTTTACACTGTATTCGTCAAAAGGAATATACTGTACTTAAATTGAATATGTAGATGGACACATTTTTTACACAATAAATGGAGATTTCTAACTACACCTAGCATCAATAATTGGTTAAAAGTTTCTCACTTGATCTTTCAACTTTATATCTCTCATGTTGTTGAAAAATGATTCAATATTCATGCAAAAAAATGGATCTGTAGTTAGTATTATAGACATTGAAACCTGTCTTAGCAAACACTTCAATGTAATGGACATACATCCATAAAGGAAAATATTTATGGGTCCCTTCCCACATGTTTATAATGAACCTCTATATAATAGAAACCTGTCAATAAAGGACAACCTATATGGGTCCCTTCCCATATGTTTATAATGAACCTCTATATCATAGAAACATATCCATCAAGGACAACCTATATGGGTCCCTTCCCATATGTTTATAATGAACCTCTATATCATAGAAACCTGTCCATAAAGGACAACCTATATGGGTCCCTTCCCATATGTTTATAATGAACCTCTATATCATAGAAACCTGTCCATAAAGGACAACCTATATGGGTCCCTTCCCATATGTTTATAATGAACCTCTATATCATAGAAACCTGTCCATAAAGGACAACCTATATGGGTCCCTTCCCATATGTTTATAATGAACCTCTATATCATAGAAACCTGTCCATAAAGGACAACCTATATGGGTCCCTTCCCATATGTTTATAATGAACCTCTATATCATAGAAACCTGTCCATCAAGGACAACCTATATGGGTCCCTTCCCATATGTTTATAATAATCTTGATTTCTATATAATGGAAACCTGTCCATAAAAGGCAATTTTTAATGGTCCCTTCTCTTATGTTGATGATGATTTTGACCTCTATAAAATGGACAAGGGCAATTTTTATGGGTCTCTTCTCTTATGTTGATGATGATCTTTACCTCTATAAAATGGACACATGTCCATATAGGACAGCATCTCATTCATTTTATTTTAACGACAGGTTTCACAGTACACTGACTTTGTTCTATAGACCTAACAAAGGAGATAACAAAACAATATTTTCACATATATGTTGTCATCAAGTGGTACAAATCATTGATAAGATTGAGTGTCATTGCATTATGGCATATTCCAACTTTTACATGAAGTCATCCAACTTTTACATTGTGATGTTATCCAACTTTTACAATATGAAGTCCTCCAACATTATGATGTCATCCAACTTTTATATTATGATGATGTCATCCAACTTTTACATTATGATGTTATCCAACTTTTACACTATGATGTTATCCAACTTTTACATTATGATGTCATCCAACTTTTACATTATGATGATGTCATCCAACTTTTACATTATGATGTCATCCAGCTTTTACATTATATTATCCAACTTTTACATTATGTCATCCAACTTTTACATTAAAATGAAGTCATCCAACTCTTACAATATGATGTCATCCAACTTTCACATTATGATGATGTCATCCAACTTTTACATTATGATGTCATCCAACTTTTACATTACGATGTTATCCAACTTTTACATTATGTCATCCAGCTTTTATATTATGACATCATCCAACTTGTCTGATATATTTATGCATGACATGTATTAAAATGTGAATGAAGCTGAGGAAAAAGAAAAATAGCATATTTATTTGAATATTACCATATATTCTAGCTTACAAGTTGGATCCAACTGAAAACTGCATAGACCCAGAGTAATCAATAGAACAAACAGCACAGAACCTGATCTACCAGTGAATTATGCAACAGCAGATCAGGGTCTGTTGTTTACAGTCGGACCCAACTTATAAGTGAGTATATATGGTAACCATTAGTTTTCCTTACAGAGATCTAAGTGACAAGTTCCAAAGTTTGATACTTTTTCAGGTACACTAGAACAAAACAATATTACGTACCATTTGATACCTTGGGTGGTTATTTTGGTATAATTAACTCAAATATGCCAAGATATCAGACAATACACATTCAAATAACCTATAAGTATACAGTCTTAAAATGTCTGATAACCTCAATCAAACATAAATAAATTTAATATTGGCACCTGCTTCAAATGTTCAGGAAGCCTTAGTAATATAGTGTGACTTTTTCATGAGTGCAAATTTTCATGGCATGCAAATTTTTAGTGGAATCTAAAGACCCAATAAACATTGATTCTTCTGTGGAAACAAAAGGACCCATTCCCAATCCATAAATTTAAGAACTGATGAAAATGTAGTTTTGTTTTGTAAAACCAAAAAATCTGATACTAGTGGAGAAAAAAAAAAGAATTCACAGCGTTTTACAAAGCAATCTCTGTGATATCTAGACTTTTGACCCAGTTTGACCATTCCATTCTTAGAGAGATTTCACCTCCTCTAGTACAATATAATCTGATAGCAATTAATCCATACAAATGAAAGATATAACCACTTCATAAAATATTAAATATTTAGCCAAAATAACTAATATTATTAATTCTGTGACCTTGACCTTTAACCTTTTGACCTATCATTCCCAAGGACATTTCACATACACTGGTGAACCTGTGTGCAAAATCTATGGCAACTTATGCTTGGAAACATGGGATAAGGGGACTTATGAAACTTTAACCAATATTAACACCATGATCTTGACCTGTGAACTTTCAACCCCCCAAACCCTAGAGATATATGATGTCATATGGTAAGCTTTCAACCCCAAAACCCTAGAGATATTTGATGTCATATGGTAAGCTTCTGTATACTTCTGATGACACTTGATTGATGGATTAAGGAGATGAAGCCAAATCTCAAAACTTTAATCAATGAACCCCTACCCCTATTTTAAATAACTGCCCCTTGAGACCATAATTTGTAACCTTTTAAGCTCTTATTCTTTCTGTTGGAACAAAGCAATCACCAAAATTTGCCAATGGTCATCAAATTATCAGATGGCAGTTTTATTTAATTCAACTGTAAACTGCATGGACCCAGATCTGCTGTTGCATATTGCGCTGGCATATCTGGGTCTATGCAGTTTGTTGGGAGTAATCTGTAGAACAAACAACATAGACCTTGATCTGCTGGCGCATTGTTCAACAGGAGATCAGGGTCTATGTTGTTAGCAGTTGGACTTGACTTATAAGCGAGTACATGTATATACAATAAATATTAAAAAAACATTTTGGCAAATGAAAATTTAGGAGCTTGTGCTGCTGTTGGTCTGTAGATCTTTGCCATAAAGTTGCCGACTTCTGGAAGTATACTGTATTTTTTTTAAAGTTGTATAAATGTTGTAATAGACTAAATTTCTTAACAAAGGTGCATGGGCAGAAATGTATTTAGCAATAAATCAAAATTCTATTACTGTATCGCTTATAATTCAGGTCCAACTGCAAACAACAGACTCTGATCTGCCATTGCATAATGCTCCAGCAGATCAGAATCTATGTTATTTGTTCTACTGATTACTCATAACATACTGCATAGTCCCAGATCTGCTGGCACATTATGCAATGACAGATCTGGGTCTATGCAGTTTGCAATTGGATCCAACTTATATGCGAGTGTATATGGTAGTGTGAAATGAAAAATTTCATATAAAAAGGGACATTAAGAAACAAAATACTAGACTATAATAGGTAATGAGTAAAGCTGAATGGGAGTAAGATCCAAAAAGGAAAAGTTCCAAAGTTCGACACTTTTTCTGGTACACTAGAACATAACAATATTTTTTAGGCAAAAATTTGACAACTCACTCAATCCAAGAAAAATGGTACAACTAAGGTTTTATTCTGTCGCTGATGGTTTTCATTTGCACAGAAAAAAGTGATTGAATATACTGTCATAAATTAACTTTTAAATGAAAGTTATGGTATTTATCAATATTTTTAAATACAATAAAATGTATACTTTATTTATCTTTTCTATATAAAGATGAATCAAAAGTTGCAAATATTGTATTTTCTGCCTGTCATATCTGCAACTACAGCTCTTCAGCTTAAAAAGCATAGTTAAGTTGCATAAATTATAAATGTGTTTGACATTTTTGTGTTCTAATACCATCTTGGAATCTCATAAATGCCCTATACATTCACTATGTATGTTTTTTTGAATGTTTTGTTTCAGTTTTATTTTTGTCACTGAATAGCCTATAACATCCATAATATTTCTCTGTTGGTTGCTTAACAATTTCAGCATAACTAATTAAGAACACAGAAAATGTTTATGGACTACATATAAAAGTAAAAATCATGCCTTCTATAAAATTATTTAGATCAGATTCTCAAAACATATTCAATTACTTGGCGTTAAGCTGTGACATTTAAGAACATAACTTCCATAGCGCAATTTTCAAAGAAAAATGGTCTATTCATGGCATTTTCACATAGTTGTCCATATCAGAAAGCTAAAATCGTACATACATTATGAATTTTCTTCAAATGATTCAAAGAGAAAAAAAATTATTGCTGATATTATTAAAAAATATAACTTCTGTAATGTATAACATCCATAACCAGAGAATGAGCAATGTGTGCCTCATTACCACAGAAAATTTCCTTTTGACCTTTGTGGGTCATTTTTCGTATTTAAAGGGTGAATATGTCTATTTATCAGAAAACTTCAAAAAGTGTCAATTTGACTAAACTTTAAAATTGAATCATTTTGTTCTGAACTTGGACTGTTTTCCTGGGATTGGGTGAACTACCTGGGAAATTCTAGCACTAACCTATAATCTGTAAGGAAGTTTCAGCCCCTCATTGAGTGGTGGGCTGAGTCTGATAATGATCAAAAAAATGTTTTACCATAATTGATGCTGGATGGCTACAGACCCTGAAACATTTGTGTTACATAAAAATGCATTCAAATGCATTTCTTTTGCATTTGCATTTCAATCAACCATCTCATCTTTTACCATTTATCATCACTGTCATTGACTGTTTATCTTATCTGCACTTTTTGTTTACATTCATTTAAGAATAGCTTGAAAATGCATTTGCAAATGTTTCAAGTATCTGCATGACTACACAAGGGAAGTAATTCAGAAAGAATCATAATTTCTTGTATAATAAGTGATTTGTGCCCAACTGAGTTGAAAATCACTTTAAATCATAGTTTAAATATTTTTTTCTGACAAGGGTTTTCATGTTTTTGATGAAGGAAAAACAATTTACTTCAACAGTTTTTCACATCTTGCTTTAATTAAAGTTTTACTTCAACACATAACTCTAGTGATATCAATAAAAATGGCAGATTGTAGAGAGGATTTGGTGCCAATCAGGAATTTAATACTGAAAAAGGCTTGCAACAGTTACAACTCAAAGGCCAGAAATTTCTTCGGGGGGGGGGGGGGGGGGGGGGGTAAAGGTGATTCTTACCAAAAGGGCACTTTTTTCTGATTAGGTGCCTTTGTTGAGAGTTGCAATGTCATAATGATATTCATAATTTCACATTGAAAATTTACAATTGATACTTTCTTTCTTCTCAAATTGTAATCAAACAAATATAATTTATATTTATAAGGAAAATAAAATGAATCAAATATAGCAATGTAGACAGACATTTGTGGTTTTTAAAAAAAATCAAGACTAAAAAAACCAAGTTGACAAACTTATATGGTGTATAGTGGATTGATTACTATGTACACATTATCATTAAATGATAACATGTTAGCAATATACATGTAATGAACAATAAATATAAAGTAATAATAATAGTTATTAGGGAACAAAGAAAATATTCTAGTTCCAATTAAATTCCTACACCATCAATTTACATGGTGACTTAATAAAAAGATCCAACCTTCAATGTAAATTATGTAAATTATAATATTTGACCATTCATTTGACCAAATAAGCAAAACCACCTACCGTATATACTTGTGTATATAATCCAGGTCCAAATGCAAACAACATAGACCCTGATCTGCCATTCCATAATGTGCCGGCAGATCAGGGTCTATGTTATTTGTTCTACTGATTAGTCCTTACAAACTGCACAGATGTAGATCTGCCGGTGCATTATGTGATGGCAAATCTGGGTCTGTGCAGTTTGCAGTTGGTATCAGATTATACGTAAGTATATACGGTATATAAGTCAGCCCCCTTTTTTGTTTTATAATTTTTTGGTGAAAATATATAGGCAATTGACTTCATTTCCATCTTAAAGGATGTATTTATCCATAACCAAGTCAAAAATAGAAAGTGTCAACCCAATGGCACTCCTGTGTGTACTGTAAACACTGTTCCGTAACCATGTACATGTATTTGTTATATAAATGTTTTATATTACAATATCAATGTGCAAGGGGGGGGGGGGGGGTCAGTGCTTTTAAGAATGACAATTTACCTCAACTATTTACTTTAAAAATAAAAGAGACCCATAAGACCAGTACAGCTACTTCCTTCCTCAAGAACCAAAAAAAGAGTAGGGTCGGTATGGTGCCATTCTCATCAATGGCTAACTAGGGAAAGTTATACAATATAATAAAAGGCATTGGCATTACACAGCAAGTATTCTTTACTCAAAACCATCAACTATATAGTAAGAAATTACAATATACTGTACAATGATCATACAAAAATGAAGTTTTTATGGAGTAAGTGAAGTGGCACTTATGCGTGGTGGGTTTAATTTATCTCCAGCTTGGCAGCAACTTTTCTGTATACCGGTACTTATCGGTGTCATGTTTCATATTTTACTCACCAAGTACACATATGGCCTTTCATTAATTATTCATTCCATGTCAAAAATGAGGCTGACTACAAGGTCATCTATCAGATAATATGGTAGGTAAAAACAAACAGTAACAGCATTGATTTCATAAATAAATTTAAAGGGAAAACAAATGCTTTCATCGAAAACGTGTTAATTACTAAAATGGGGGTTATTGAATGATTGTGCTTTGCATCTTTTCTTTCCTGATTTTCAAGCTGGGAAAGTAAATTTTTTTCATTCAGCATGGTTGTACCATAGATGTAAATCCCATGAACCGTTCGGAAATGTTAAGGTTTACAGTTGCATTGGGCTTTTTTATTTTAAAAAATTGGGTTGTATTTGGTTTGCATTGAGTTGCATTTAGGCTGTTTTTAAAAAATTGGCTTGTGCCTGGAATATTTAGGCTCTGAACTTATTATTTACTGTGGCATAAAGAACAAGCAAAGTCATTTTGGGGTAAGTGAACTTTAATGATATCGATGCTTCCAAGCTGGACTGTTTGTGGAAATGCTCGTCAATCTTAAAATTGACGAGCATTTCAGGCAAGAATATACACCTGCCACTTGGTGTTTAATCCAATTAGAATGTGATTTGCAATCAACTAACCAAGCATTTCAAGTTGTAAAAACAATTAAATCAAGCAATTCAACTAACATGAAAATTACATAGTTATTGATAAAGATACTAATTTTGCAGATCAAGAAGGTAGAGTGCACAGTGGGGGCAGTGGGGCAAGCCTTTTGAGGTGCAGGGCAGGGATGGGCACCCCTCTATTTCTTTCTAGTTGGAACACTGTTCAACAACCGATTTCAATGTAATACACAAAGATTGTATCATATTTTTTTCACAGTTTTTATGGTTTATCATTTATTGTTTGGTGATGATTCTTCAGCATTTTTTCTTGTGCCAAGCAGTTTGGCTAATAACATTTATCATTTGTTCTTCATTCATGCTGCATTAACTCAGCATCTCTTTGGAGTTCATTTTCTGTTCATTTTCCATTCACACATCATTCCATTTTCATTTGAAAGGAAAACAAAATTGTTACAGGGTCTGTAACATGTAATATTGTAACCATAATCTGACCTAAATGTTACTGGGCCTGTAAATGGACATTGTAACCATAATTTGAAATGTTACAGGGCCTGTAAATGGACATTATAACCATAATCTGATCTAAATGTTACTGGGCCTGTAAATGGACACAGTGGCATACTAAGGGTCAATGGCGCCCAGGGCGATGATGATGGCCCAAAGAGCCGAAATACGAGGCCCAAATTTGTATCAGCTGTTTTGGCACCACAAGACCTCTGGCATCTGTGGCAACTGCCCCATCCCCCCCTCCCCCGTTAGTAGGCTACTGAACGGACATTGTAACCATAATCTGACCTAAATGTTACAGGGCCTACAAATGGACATTGTTACCATAATCTGATCGAAATATTACAAGGCCTGTAAATGGACATTGTAACATAATCTGACCTGAATATTACAGTAAATGGAAACTGTAACCATAATTTGAAATGTTACAGGGCCTGTAAATGGACATTGTAACCTTAATCTGACCTAAATGTTACAGGATGTGTAAATGGACATTGGAACCATAATTTCAAATGAAATACAGGGCTTGTAAATGGACATTGTAACCATAATCTGACCTAAATGTTACAGGACCTGAAAATGGACATTGGAACCATAATCTGACCTAAATGTTACAGGACCTGTAAATGGACATTGGAACCATAATCTGACCTAAATGCTACAGGGCCTGAAAATGGACATTGGAACCATAATCTGACCTAAATGTTACAGGGCCTATAAATGGACATAGTAACCATTATCTGACCTAAATGTTACAGGGCCTGTAAATGGACATTGGAACCATAATCTGACCTAAATGTTATGGGGCCTACAAATGGACATTGGAACCATAATCTGACCTAAATGTTACAGGGCCTACAAATGGACATTGGAACCATAATCTGACCTAAATGTTACAGGGTCAGTAAATGGACATTGTAAACATAATTTGAAATGTGACAGGGTCAGTAAATGGACATTGTAGCCATTATTTGAAATGTGACAGGGCCTGTAAAAGGACATTGTAACCATAATTTGAAATGTGACAGGGCCTGTAAATGGACATTATAACCATAATTTGAAATGTGACAGGGTCTGTAAATGGACATTATAACCATAATTTGAAATGTGACAGGGCCTGTAAAAGGACATTGTAACCATAATCTGACCTAAATGTTACATGGCCTGTAAATGGACATTGTAACCATAATTTGACCTAACTATGTATAGGCCACTGAATCAGTTCATTTGAATTGTGTTTGAATTATGTTTTTCTTTCAATATATATGGAATTTTATTGCTTATAATTTATCAAGGATATATTTTTGTCTGCTTTATAAATGAATCAGCATGAATACTGCTTCGCCATGAAAAGGTTCCCATGTTTTTAGTTGAGAAAAATGCCCCATGCTAAAATTTCTTCCTCCAGTTTACCCCACTGTAATAAAATTACAAAAATAAAAACAACAAGTGATGGGTCAACATGTCATGTCTGATGTAGATAAAAAAAGCCTTAATGCAACTTCAACATGGCAGAGACACCTGTTAGTACACTGTGCCCCTCTCTTTCACCCCTATAAATTTGTTTTATCTGGCTGGAGTACTAGAATTAAATCTTTACCTGTTCTTTAATAACGAACTGCTTTTCATATGTCTGTATGGAGATTTCTGCTGAATTGATTCGTCGAATTGTCTCAACCACGTTTGATCCAGGGTCTTGAAAGAACAATGCAACATGGTTGGGAACAGTTTGTGGAAAAGTTTTAAACAGAGCCATGGACTCCACATCCGTGATCAGGAAATACTCTTCTTCTTCTGCTGCATCAGGACTTGTATCCAGTTCCAAAATGGACATTCGTATCTTTCCTGAAAACAATGGCTGGACTGGAAGGAATTTCCAAATGTCAACAGGTGGAGTTCTTTGAAATTTTAGGAGAGTTTTATTGCGAAACTGCTTGAATTTTTCTAGAATCTCTGCATCGCGCTCATTTAAAGACTGGAAAAATATGTAATGATGCTCAATAAAAGCTCTGTAGGAAAGAACAAACAGTTCTGGTGATGTGGCCTTACTGGTAAATTCACAAGGACCCGCATATCGGAAGGACTCTTGGGAAATACTCATTCCAGAACCTGCTTGTATCGTAAGCTTATCCAAATCGATTTCAAGCTCTTCATTTTCTCGCTGAAGATTGCCTGATTCATCTTGTTGCAATATGAGGATTGGAAACTTAAAAGTTGTTTCCTTTTCACTTTCACTGATACCACTTTCGCTGGGACTGGTGATGGTATCTTGAAAACAGAAATAAAGAGATCATCATATTTAATAATATTAAATTAGCAAATTAATATACATACCAATTTGTAAATTAACAAATACTGTATGGTGCTGAGGGCCTCATGACTGTTTATGCAAGCTGATACTAAATTTTACTAACATAAAAGGCCTTAATGTCTGGATGCTCCTCGAGAAAACTGGTCAAACCTGGTTGGTCAGTTTGTAAGATGTCAGTTGTGTTGGTATTACATGGCAGATCGGCAACATTGTAATAACATAAAAGAGCTTAATGTGTATCTATGCCTTCTATGAATTTCTTTAAAATCATTTGGAAGTGGTTTTCATGCTTTTTTTAATAGCTCGTAGGTAGCTTATGAAGTTTTACTTTTAACTGAACCTTATTGAAGGGTACCTTTCAAACATTCCTACAAGTCTGACAGGCCTTGATACCTGGGCATTTCTTTCAAACATTCCTACAAGTCTGACAGGCCTTGATACCTGGGCATTTCATTCAAACATTCCTACAAGTCTGACAGGCCTTGATACCTGGGCATTTTCTTCAAACATTCCTACAAGTCTGACAGGCCTTGATACCTGGGCATTTCTTTCAAACATTCCTACAAGTCTGACAGGCCTTGATACCTGGGCATTTCTTTCAAACATTCCTACAAGTCTGACAGGCCTTGATACCTGGGCATTTCATTCAAACATTCCTACAAGTCTGACAGGCCTTGATACCTGGGCATTTCTTTCAAACATTCCTACAAGTCTGACAGGCCTTGATACCTGGGCATTTCCTTCAAACATTCCTACAAGTCTGACAGGCCTTGATACCTGGGCATTTTCTTCAAACATTCCTACAAGTCTGACATGCCTTGATACCTGGGCATTTCTTTCAAACATTCCTACAAGTCTGACAGGCCTTGATACCTGGGCATTTCCTTCAAACATTCCTACAAGTCTGACAGCCCTTGATACCTGGGCATTTCCTTCAAACATTCCTACAAGTCTGACAGGCCTTGATACCTGGGCATTTCCTCTACAATTTTAGCTTAAATTGGTTTGCCAGGTTAAATCAAAACTGGTCAAATAGTCAATAACAGAATGAACAAGCCATCTCTCCAATGAACAAAATGAGTTCAAACAGAAATGTTAATGTGACAGATACAGATTTTTTCTGATATCATCTTCATCCATTGATGACACTTGAAACAGGAAGCTCTCCATGGCCTGTGTGTTGAACCTGCCCCTGAGCTATCTTCCAAAATCTGAACATGGGTGGAATAAAATGATAGTGAAACAAGAAGGCCAAGGTCTGCATGCCATTGAAGCCCACAATCAAAACATTGCTGTAAAATGTGTGACTTTGTAAAATGTGCATGCCATTGAAGCCCACAATCAAAAAATTGCTGTAAAATATGTGACTTTGACCCCAAGGTAAAAATGCTGTGCAAGCATGTTGCAGAATGAATTGTTTCAGCATTATAATGATTCATCAAAAGTATGAAGAAAATCTATCAAGGGGTTTAGGAAATATAAGCAAATGAAATAATTTCTATGACTATGACCTTGACCCCAAGGTTACACAGGGTCAAGTAGGCATGTTGCAGAATGAATTGTCTTAGGATCATTTTGATTCAGCCTAAGTACATGTATGTATTAAATCCATCAATGGGTTTGGGAAATATAAGCAAATGAAGAAACTTTAACAAAAAGCTTAATGCAAATTTTGTATGACTGTGACCTTCACCCCAAGATAAAAGGGGCAAGCAAGTGTGTACAGAATGAGCTGTCTTTGCTTCATAATGATTCATGCCAAGTATGAAAAAAAATCCATCAAGAGGTTTAGGACTATGAAAACTACAATACATTAAATGTATTTCAAGCTTAATATCAGATCAAATCTTACAAATATCCTCCGCTTGCATAGGTTCGCCCACAGGCCCTTCTCGTTGTCCTTTAGCTGATTCTAATATGTCTTTTGCAGCTGTATCTTCCTTATGTATTTGGTTGTCTGAAGAAGTCTCCTGCAAATTCAAGCATACAAAATAATAATACATAGTTTGTAAGGTCTGAATGATAACATTCTACATATATATATCTTCTTTTCAGAAGTACAAATATTTTATCATGATGAATTTTTATGTTCGTGCAAATGGTACCCAAAATTGCCTAAGGTGATCAAACCTTTCAAACTTAAAATTTCATTCAAACAATTAATCTACTGATTGAAAATTTTGAGACTTGTCCAGTTATCTGCAGATTGTAGACTTATAGTTGATGCTGACTGCAAGTACAACATATTTTTCAGGTTGAATATATATAACCAGGGGTTCAATATTTCAAGAATATAACTCACAGAAATGCCCCATTAGACATTAAAACAAGAGCCCCAAGTGGACCTGATATTGCTCACCTTGCATGCTAGGATAGCCACTCAGAACACAAGTTTGATAGTACATGCCCTTGGAAACATTTATACCATGTTTAATCAAAAATGACTGTGTCATTCTGGAGAAGATGAAAATAGGATTTTCATATGCTTAATATGAAAACCACAACATTGTTTTGGGAGCCACCCTAGACACAATTTTGACAGAGCATATCCTAAGAAACATTCCTTCAAAGTTTGATTAAAATTGGTGAGGCTGTTCTGAGGAAGAAGCTGAATATATAGGATTTCCATATGTTTGCGATGGCAACCATTGCTAAGGGAGCCATTTCAGACACCAGTATGATAGGGTATGTCCTAAGAAATATTCCTACCAAGTTTGACTGATATAGGCTCAGCCTTTCTAGAGAAGAAGTCAAAAATAGACTTTTCGCCTGGTTGCTAAGGAAGCCACAATATTTCTAGGGATGTCACCCTGGACAAAATTTTGACAGAGCATGTCCTAATAAACATTCCTTCAAGGTTTGATTAAAATTGGCTCAGTCATTCTAAAGAAAAAGCTGAAAACATATTTTGGTTGCTAAGGATGCTACACCATTGCTTGGGAAGCCAACATGGACATAATTCTGATTGCATTTCATAAGAAATATTCCTACCAAGTTTAACTGAGATTGGCTCAGCTACTCAAGAGAAGAAGTCAAAAATAAGTTTTTCAACCAGTTGCTAATGAAGTCACATTATCACTAAGGGAGCCACCTCAGACATAATTTTGATTGAGTATGTCCTACAATACATTCCTACTAAGTTTTATCAAAACTGACTGAGCCATTCTGGACAAAACAGTCGAAAATAGGTTTTCCAGTTTGGTTGCTATGGAAGCCATGTCATTACTAAGGGAGCCACCCTGAAAACCAGTTTGGTACAGAATATCCTGAGAAACACTGCAACCAAATTTGATTGATTTTGGCCCAGCAGTGTCTAAGAAGAAGTCTAAAATAGCATTATGCATCGATGACTCACAATGGGCAATGGATGACATATGACACATGCCAAATGCACTGCAAAACTATAGCAAAAACATATTTATTAGTTTCTAAAAAAAAACATCTGTGAGAAAAGAAGCATTATTAATGACGTCACAAACGGTTATTAGTTAATGGATGAAGATTTAAGTTTACTGACAGCAAGATCCAAAATGGAAAATTCCAAAGTGCAGCTCTTTCTGGTACATCCAATATCAAACATGTCAAGACCAGTATTCTTGAGCCAAATTTGGTGACTACTTGGAAAATTAAAGTGCCAATCAATTATTTATGACCTAATTACTATTATGACTTCAGATTCATTCAAGGGTGAAAGATAAAAATTGCTTTTACAAACATGCCAGTCATTGGACCTTATTGGAAATTTGCAAAGCATCATTGGTAAAATAAATCGAAAGGAAAATTTACTCCATTTTTGTTTACATTGACTATGATGGTCAGGTTTTATTGGCAATTTAAACCTTAGAATCAACTGCCTGGTTCTTTGGTTACTTTTTTTAATTAAAAATGCACTATTCAGTTTAAAAAGAACATGAAACATCTTATAATCAACTTGACAGATGTTATGACAAATCAAGCATAATTTAAAGTAGAGTGAGATTTCATATTGCTCAACAAAAAACTTGCTAATTTGTAAGAATCTGTGTAAAGATCCCAATCAGCTGACCTATTCTAGTGCTACTCTGTACCCACCAATCAGCTGACCTATTCTAGTGCTACTCTGTACCCACCAATCAGCTGACCTATTCTAGTGCTACTCTGTACCCACCAATCAGCTGACCTATTCTAGTGCTACTCTGTACCCAGCAACAGTTTTACAGTTCAGAGGATTCAATTGTGATAGTAAGGCATCATGGATAATTTGGTAATAAATTACACAGATAATAAAATGAGTCTGAAGCTAAACCAATCCTAGAACAATCTAGAAGTTTACAATGGGGTTGTAGGTCTAACAGTTGATTAATGATCCCCATTTTACTTATCATGTCTGCAATCCAGCAATTTCCAAATGTCTCTTTCACGTGCACACTCATAAACACACAAACACAGACATACATGTGCCAACACTATTTCACATTTCTGGTTGCTAATGCTATGAAATTCATAAGAAATGTATTGGAAATGGACTGACCTTGACCTGTATGAATGGTAGCTGCTAGATCCGCTATTTTACCTTGACTGATGGTCATTCATTATTTTCCCTCTTGAAATTTAATTTATTTACAGTTTTTCAATATTTAATGTTTCTAATGGGGGTGGGGGATGTCATCAGCTTTATAAATGCAGATATCAGCCTTAAAATTGAGAATTTTAAACTGCTAAATATATCACTGTGCATTGGAGTAAACAAAATTACTGTCATATGGTCTTCCCATTTTTTTACCCATGATGCTTTGCAAATTTTTAATTAGGTCCATTGGAAAAAGATGTCTTAAAATCATGAACTCTTCATCTTTAACAGGAACTCAGCAGCTAAAGAGCGAGTCTCAGCACATTTGGCAGTTATTCTTCTATTGGTCTGCTGTTTTTTCTCCTCCTCCATCACATTTCCACTGGTGGAGGATAAAAAAATATATAGAACCAATTAGCACAGCTGAAAATCAACCCAACCGTAACCAAAGATTACAAGTCCTTATGTTAATGCTGCAGGTACAATTGCACAACATTACACATGTATTCATGTATCAGTGATGGGATAATCTGGATTATAAAGTCCCTAAGATGGTTAAGAAGGGGGGGGGGGGCAGAAAATGACAATAAATCAGTCAAACAATACACTCCTTTTTGGGCATGTCCACCTTTTATTTAGCTAGAAATTAAACACAAAAAACCCCTTTATTATTGACCTTAATCTAAAAAAACTCAAATATTGACCCTTATCTAGGGTGTGGACAAATGGATAGATGTAGATACAGATGAATGTACACACATGGACACTGAAGTGATCACTTATGGCAAGCTTCGGCCAAGGTTGGCTCAGCAAAGACCATTACAATCTTAGAATTATTAAAACTTACCCGAGTTTCCTCAGGCAATGTTTCTGCAGACTGATCTTGAAATTCCATTGTGCTGTAATAGATTTATAATTGACCTGTTAATGCCATATATAAACTATATTATTGTTTGAAAAACACATATACCCCCGCCAGCAAACCAAATAGTCCCAAAAAGTTCATAAATTTTGAAAAGTTTTAAAAATTACTGTAATGGCATGAAAATCTAATTGGGTCATCTGCATATGCATACAAATATGTATACCAAATTTCATATTGTCGATCTCAAATTGTTTTTGACTAATTGTACATGTACTAACAAGATTTTGTCAAAAAAGTCTAAGTTCAAAAAGTTAAATAATGCGAACAATTAAAAAACTGCTGTAATGGCCTGACTATTTAATTGGGTTATCAACATATGAAATACAAACATACATACCAAATTTCATTTGCCTACACTGAGTGGCTTTTAGCAATATTGTTAACATGTTTCTCAAGACTGTTGGACATATTATGAAAGGATGGAAGAACAAACAGTCAGTTGGCCAAATTAAAGTGGGCGCATACATATAATCTGGTATGCCATACGTTTGCAAAATGTAATTGAATGTACTAGAAAAAAGTCACTAACAAAATGTTTCTACTTGTCCACAATCAAGAATTTAATGAAAAAATGCACAATTTTCAATTTTGTTCCTTTATACTGTATATAAAAATTCTGGGAAAGTAATAGGGCAACATGTTGTTCTCCGCCACTTGTTTTATTTTCTGCCACTACTGGCCATGGCAGAGAAGAACTGAGTCTGTATAACTGCATTTCAAAGACGGACACTCAGGCATGACTTCTGAAATTCTCCTGGTCCTTGCCAGGTATTTTTGTAGAACTGCACTTCAAAGACGGACACTCAGGCATGACTTCTGAAATTCTCCTGGTATTTTTTGCTTGAAAATTAACATGGTCACTAGACAGTGATACAATTTATTATAAATACATCAAAATAAATTGCTATTTGCTGCAAGAAATGAGAAAACAATGATATAGTCAATGATTAGATGTACTAGTAAACTGGTCAATATCTATTCAGGATTTGTTGTTTCTTTAGTTTGAGTGCTGTACTTGATTATTTACTTGCTTTTTACTCTATTTTTAAAACAGTTCTTTCAAAAATTATATTATGTTTAGAAACTCATCATATAACAGTATTTTATGCTACTTTGATGATTTTTGAAAACATCAAAACAAGTGTTATCAGGTATATGTCAAAGTATGGGGTTTGGGGCACTGCTGAAAGTGGGAAGGCACAGGGTGACAATGTTTGCTCTACAACTCTTATAATTCAGAGAAAGTTAACACTGGCATGTCTTTCACCTATTTAATTGGATTTACATTTATTTGTGATCACTATTAGGATAACCATGTGCTGTTTGAAGCAGACATGCCAATGAATGCTTGTGTGCGCACACAAAATGGAATAGCACAAAATACACTAACATTGCCTGTTGCCTGTTCTTGAAATACAGAAACATATTTTCACAGTGTAGGCATTACTATTTTATGAAATGCACTCATGAAATTTTAAAATATGCCCAAAAAAAACATAACAAAGGTTATCGGTTGATTTGTTTTAATCTTAAGTTAAGAAAGTGAAAATAAGCCAGTGGTAGCATCTTCTGAGAGATGCACATCTCGAGTAGGGCCATAATAACTGTTTACTCTCAAATCCAAATCTCAAAATAAGAAAACGAAGGTTCTTAAAACATCCATAAAATCGTTTTTAATAACAGGGATTTACCAGTGGGGAGAATCCAGGGATTACATTTAAAGTCTTTATATTTTGCCCACCCCTACCCCACTCCCATTTAAAAGTGCAAAGCTCAGGATCAGAGCTGGCAAACGGTACTAATTCTACCAAAAAACTTAGAACCAGCTTAGAAATGGGTGAACATAAAATAGAGGATTTATGGGTTTCGGAGGCTTAAGCTTAATATTCACTATTGTAATTTTTGACAAGCAGAACTATGCACACTGTTTGCTTATGCAGTCTACTATTGCATAAAGGTCTGCCAAGTAAACAAAGGGTCGATACAGAACTAGCTGTACCAACATTAGAACCAGTCTAGAAATGGGTGAATATAGAGGACATACGGGTAAGTGAGGCAACATTAGAACCAGTCTAGAAATGGGTGAACATAGAGGACATACGGGTTAGGGAGGCAACATTAGAACCAGTCTAGAAATGGGTGAACATAGAGGACATACGGGTTAGGGAGGCCATGATGATTGACAATGAGAAGTAAAATTTTCTTTTTCAAAGCTGATACTATTATTACCATATATACTCATGTATAAGCTCATGCCAACTGCAAACTGTATAGAACCAGATCTGCCATTGCATAATGTGCCAGCACTGGGTCTATGCAGTTTGTAAGGACTAATCAGTAGAACAAATAACATAGACCCTAATCTGCTGGCGCATTATGCGACGGCAGATCAGGGTCTATGTTGTTTACATTTGAATTTGGCTTATACATGAGTATATACGATAACTAAAATCAGATGGAGAAAAGATTGAACTCATGCACTGTTAGCTTTTTTATTGGCTTAATGTTTAGGAATGCCAATAATAAAAGCAGCTGTTTATTCCTTAGGTGCAAAATAGGTGACACAAGTTTCAAGCACATGGTTTAAAAAATGCTGCAGCAAATATGGTTTTCTCAAGACAGAAGCATACTGTATATACTCAAGTATAACACAGGTCCAAATGCAAACAACACAGACCCTGATCTGCCATCGCATAATGTTGTTTGTTCTACTGATTAGTCCTTACAAACTGCATAGACCCAGATCTGCCAGCACATTATGCAATGGCAGATCTGGGTCTATGCAGTTTAGAGTTGGTATTGGCCTATATGCGAGTATAGACGTTACATCAATGATGGTTATATGCCACGAGATATGGTCATGAGTATTAAGAAATTGACAGATATTGAATTTTTAAATTTATGGTGTTTCCATGGGTTTATTCACTGTAGTAAGAAAATATCAGAATATCTGAGAAAAAAATGCACAAAAAAATATCCATTACAAACATATATAATACGGATCTGTATAGAATTTTCATGTGTGTGTGTTTGTTCTAATATTTTCTGACATTTTTTTACCACAGTGATAGAGTTTCAAAGACCTGTGGTTTATAGTACTGCATGTCCCTCAAATAGCAAACACAAGGTCTCAAAAATACATAAAATTTGACTACTGAACACAAACTGGATAAGCTTGCCAGTAAATTAGCTCCTCAAAACATATTCCAAGATAAAAATAAAGGTTAGTTTTGTTGCTTTTTTTATTTTTTTTGTTCTTATTAGGGCCTAGGCAGCATATATGTTGTTATAAGGTTTTTTTTGAGCCAAGACACAACAATAAAAGGACACATCACAGAGTGTCACGGGGCTGATGCAATGTGGCTACAGTAAGTAAAGAACTCTGGGCAAACATTAAATTATAAAATTTTCAGATGTGTAGAGATCGAGAGATAGGCTTTAACAACGGCAGTGTCTTATGTTTTATATTTTATACTTTAAGTCCTTGAATAAACATTGAATAATAAGAAAACAAAATGACCCAAAACTGCATAATAATTATAGCACTGTAAGTCAAATGTCCGGCATCAGAGCTTAGCCTGTCGATCACTAATTTTTTAATTTGAGAAAAAAATATCAATCTGGTGCAAAAGTACACATTGGCAAATATTTCTGGCTAAAAAAGATTTTGTTTGCTGCGCAACTTTCCTGCTAACTTGCCTATCTTAGAGGCATTTTTCCCCCTTTTTGTTCTTGAGGTAGGGAGACTAAATATTTACATGTTGCTTAATTTGAATCATCTTTATTTAACACTCATTGCAATCAGTAATTAGAGCTGTTCACTAAGGTGTCAAAATATATGAATTACAATGCTGCTTTTTATGCAATGTAGACTTCTCCAAAGGTCAGTGTTCATTCTGGATAAAACAGTCTCCATGTAAAGGAATTTTGACAATTACATGGAGAAATAATGCAGATTTTAGGTATATTATGTAAATTGTTATATCTAGTGTAAATTGCAACTGAATTCTTGCATTTTTTGTGCTTTAATTATTTTCAGCATAATGTGTTCTTACCCAGAATGAACTCTGACCTTATACAAAGGGACTTCACTCAAATCTGCCTTGGGGTAAAATTGTTAGACTATACATATTTTCTAGCAAACAGAATCAGACAATTACATCCCTTTCACCATTTTGGTTTTCTATAAGGAATTCTTTATAAAGGGCCATGGGTGGCCAAGTGGTACAAGGCACTTGCCTTTACATATCACATCTCACCTCTGTCTGCATCAGTTTGAGTCTCAGCTCAACCAATGTGGATATGTGAGAAAGCTTGCTAGTAGCTTCCCATGGGTCGGTCATTCTTCCCAGGGTTTTTCTGGGTTATTCCTCTACCAAATATACTGGGTGCCATGTAAAGCCTATCATGTGCTAACAAATGGCGTTATACCCCATAAAACCAAACCAAACAATTCTTTAAAAAAAAATTCCAGCAAGAGTTACTCCCCTTCAGTAATCTTGTAAAAGAGAATAACTTTCTTATTTACAAACAGACTGCTGTCAGGATGTTTGTTTTACTGATGTGGAAGTTTTTTTTCTCATTTTAATGAACAAATATTGTCATAACATTTATTTCCTTTTTAATGTCAACCACCCATTAGCAGCAATGATTTGTCTATATTTTTACACGGTGTACTTATTGTATGGTTCCTGAAAACAATATATTTGGTATTTAAATGAAAATGTTTTACAGTTTCTAGTTCATTGCATGAACAATTGCTTTTTAATGACAACTGATTTCTGAATAGGTCTCTGTTTAATTAGCTATAAAGCGATCAAAGTCTTGAATGTACAATTTGTGTTAATCTCTTACCTTGATAGTTATAGGATGAGACTTTTTCTAGATTCCTTGAATGTACAATTTGTGCTAATCTCTCACCTTGATAGTAATAGGATGAGACTTTTTCTAGATTCCTTTTTAAGTGTAACTTAAACGAATACAATTATGATGATTTGTTCCTAATCTTCAGTAATAGACTTTGGTAAAAAATAATTTGGATATTGGTACTGGCAAAAGGCATTTAGACGTTAGATCTATCAGGAAGTTGTCTATTACTTCTGAACACTTGGTGGAACCAAAATCCGCAAGTATCCAGAAATCATGCCATGATGCATTTTTTAAAATGTGATCATTCTGTGTTTATAGCATTTTGTTGAAAGTCTTTCCCATTTTGTTTCTTCCAGACTTCTAGCATATGGCATTGATTTTGTCGCACCACAAACGATTCTTAGTCCTGCATCAGCTTGTATGTTTGTATGTCATATTTTTCATACTGACTGCATTAATCCTAAATATTATCCCCAGAGTTCTAAAGAGTTCTTATAAAGGTGAAAAAAGAACCTCCGGTGATTTTCTTTCAAGTCTGAATTACAAACCTCGTAATATGTCTATCCTATTCCATGCTTTTGTAGTTATTTCCTGTATGTGTGTATGCCAAGATAGGAATTCATGTGTAGTTATTTCCTGTATGTGTATGCCAAGATAGGAATTCATGTGTAGTTATTTCCTATATGTGTGTATGCCAAGATAGGAATTCATGTGTAGTTATTTCCTGTATGTGTGTATGCCAAGATAAAGCTCAAGTGTTAATAAAAACTAACATTAATAATAACTGTATCATTCATTCAAAGTAGTGGGTGATGTTCTTTTCAATATTTTCTGGATATGGTCACTGATTCAGTTTTGTTTGGTTAAAATCTACTAACCACTGATTGGCCCATAAATTGATTTTATCTATAGGTCTTTGTTCAGAACACTAGCAGCCATGGTTGAGTCCTGAACACAATAATTGATAATGAATTGATAATTGATATCTTCAGCAATCACTTATAGAAACAATAATTGATAATGAAGTATCTTCAGCAAGCACTTATATAAACAATAATTGATAATGAAGTATCTTCAGCAAGCACTTATAGAAACAATAAATTAAAAATAAGAGGGTTGAAGTATACAGCTTTGAGGCACACCAGCCCTAACATGTTGTTGATCTGAAGTGGAAGCTTCTTTAACTTTTTGAATCCTATTAGAAATATAATTTTTAAACCATTTCAATAATCTAGCACCAATTCCAATATCTCTTAGTGTATAAATTATGCCCTTTTTCCAGACTTTGTTGAAGGTCTTACTTATATCACAAAATGCCACTCCAATTTCATGGCATCCATCTATTGCCTTGCAAACAGTGCAATCACACAGTTGTAAAATTTTTGCTGAATCGTTAGGTGTGAAACAAGATTGCAAGCAAGCAATTAGGTTAATGAGTGTAAAATAGTTATACAAAATGCTTGAAGATACATTTTTCAAATACTTTACCCATACAGATATGGAGGGAAATAGATATATAATTAGAAACAAGATTTAATCTATTTAAAGCTCAGTGCATGACATATAGTTAAACATTATAAAGTCACAAATAAAATTGTTTTTGCATGCACCTAATCAGAGCAATGATAATAGAGATACATTTGATATACATATCTCATTCTCACAGACAGAACAAGACTATTACATTCCATATTGGCTTTTATAACGAATTCCTAATAAATGTATTCCAGTAGCATTTACTCCTCTTGGGTACTTTTTATAAAAGTGGAATAACTCTTTTATTTAAAAACTGAATGCTATCCGAATTTTTGTTTTATTGCTTTAAATAAAACAATTGTCCTCATTTTATTGAACTTTGAATATGGTGTTTTAATTTATTTCATTTAAAATTAACTTACCAGGTAATGTCAACCACAGTTGCTATGTTTCCCCCATACCTGTTTAAAGCTCAGTGTATGACAGATCATGAATAAACATTACGACATCACAAATAAACATTCTTCATGCATCCAGTCAGAGACGTGGTTACATAGATATATAATGGATGTACTGGATCTGCCCATTTGTTTGGATACAGACTATTGATACTTAATGGACGTACTGGGTCTGCCTTGTTGTCTGGATAAGACTATTGATTCTTAATGGACGTACTGGGTCTGCCTAGTTGTCTGGATAAGACTATTGATTCTTAATGGACATACTGGGTCTGCCTAGTTGTCTGGATAAGACTATTGATTCTTAATGGACATACTGGGTCTGCCTAGTTGTCTGGATAAGACTATTGATTCATAATGGACATAATGGGTCTGCCTTGTTGTCTGGATAAGACTATTGATTCTTAATGGACATACTGGGTCTGCCTAGTTGTCTGGATAAGACTATTGATTCTTAATGGACATACTGGGACTGCCCAGTTGTCTGGAAAAGATTATTGATTCTTAATGGACGTACTGGGTCTGCCTTGTTGTCTGGATAAGACTATTGATTCTTAATGGACATACTGGGTCTGCCTAGTTGTCTGGATAAGACTATTGATTCTTAATGGACGTACTGGGTCTGCCTTGTTGTCTGGATAAGACTATTGATTCTTAATGGACATACTGGGTCTGCCTAGTTGTCTGGATAAGACTATTGATTCTTAATGGACATACTGGGTCTGCCTAGTTGTCTGGATAAGACTATTGATTCTTAATGGATATACTGGGTCTGCCTTGTTGTCTAGATAAGACTATTGATTCTTAATGGACATACTGGGTCTGCCTAGTTGTCTGGATAAGACTATTGATTCTTAATGGACATACTGGGTCTGCCTAGTTGTCTGGATAAGACTATTGATTCTTAATGGACATACTGGGTCTGCCTAGTTGTCTGGATAAGACTATTGATTCTTAATGGACGTGCTGGGACTGCCTAGTTGTCTGGATAAGACTATTGATTCTTAATGGACGTACTGGGTCTGCCTTGTTGTCTGGATAAGACTATAGGACTTACTGGATCTACCTAGTTGTCCATGCAGATACAGACTAGGACATACTTTGTCTGTCCAGCTGTCAGGATACAGACTATAGATACTTAAAACAGATGTACTGGGTCACCCCATTTGTCCAGGCACTGACTAGGACATACGGAGTCTGACCAGTTTTCCAGATACAGACTATAAATTCATAACAGATGTACTGGGTCTGCCTAGCTGTATATGTCATTGGTGTAAAAGTCTGACAAAATTGCATCTATTATGCTTATATCACCAGATGACAAACACAGTATGAAGTACCATGCACTACACAATTCTTAAATGCACTTTTCTTTAAACAATTAGCCAACTCTGCTGTAGATTACAATTATACATGATGCTTTATTGTCTGCTTGTGTCTCTAATAAATTCAATGATAAAACAAAATTTACATCATCATTTTTTTATTAATATTTTTTGGTTGAATGGCCAGGCTTTTACATTGGGAATAATAGCTGCCCAACATTCAGTTTCAGTTGTCAGCTCGGTTTCCTCGAAAATGGATTTTTCTACCTTTGCCTTTCTCTTAAAATACGGAAATAAATTTTCAATGTTATTAAGGCATTAATATTTTCTGAAAGTGCACTTATTACATTTTAAAACATATATTATAAAAAACTAACAAAAGCTATCAGCTTATTTCAGAAAGTGCAAATGGCAATGCAGAGATAACTATCTTCTGAGAGATGCACAGAAGTAAGGCCCATCTTTGTACTCTCAAACCCAAATCAACCACTATCATTCAAATATAAAAAAAAAGAAAAGAAAACTGTCAGTTTTTTACACACTCCAAAATATATACACATTCCTTTTTATAACCAGGATTAACCAACTGAGAAAATCCAGGAAATATATCTCTTTAAATTTTAAACCCTGGGCAAGAGTGCAAACCTCTGGTGCAGAACCAAAATGAATTCACACCAGCCTATTTACAGACAAAATGTTCAGAAAACAATGATTTTTGAAGTTTTCCCTCAAATAAATATTACAAATATTAGAAACATTTCAAAGACACAATCATAAACATAAATGTTTAATAAAATTGTAAGAACACTCCTCTTGATTAAACAAATTTATTTGACAAAAGTCCTGACGTTTACTGCTTTTTTGTACAGTTTTAAAAATTAACACAAACTTTTAAGGATATCCATAAATATGAATTGAGCTCAACAGTTGAAACACTAGGAAATAATTTTATGCTGAACTCATATCTGTGATGTTAGTAATAAATGATTATAAAAAAATGTGACAGTTTCAAGACAACTTATTTAGTAATCTGACTTTTTGTATTGTGCCATGGTACTAGCCTTACTGAATTAAATTACTATCTGCCACTACTGCCATGTCATTCAGTTAAGCCCTGCTGTTTATCTTTGATCCAGTAGACCATATCATCATTCATATACAAAGACTTATGATCCAAGGTAACTCTGAGCTACTTAAACTCCAAAAAGGACATACCATATATACTCGCGTATAACTTGATACTAACTGCAAACTGCATAGACCAAGATCTGCCATCACATAATGCGCCGGCAGATCTGGGTGTATGCAGTTTGTAAGGACTAATTAGTAGAACAAACAACATGGACCCTTATATGCCGGCGCATTATGTGATGGCAGATCTGGGCCTATATTGTTTGCAGTTGGACCCAGATTAAATGCGAGTATATACGGTAATGAATAGCGGTTCACTAGGTTACCATCCCTGATGGTTTATACTAAAACATGCTTAGGTTTGTTGTTGAATATCAGTCCCTCTTAAATATGGAAAAAATTGTTAAGGATGAGACTTTAGAAAATATGGCAAAATCCCTTTGTCCAGATTTGTCCACACCCCTTTCATAAAGAATAACAATTAAAAATAATAAATCATTTCAGAAAAGACAAACGAATATCTGTTGACAGTAACATTGCTAGAAGCTGAAGAAATGTTAAAGTAGAACCAAGAGGACAAAGATTCACTTCAAAATCAGCTACACTTGGATTAGTTTACCAGCGTACGATGAATCTTCAGAGAATGAGAATAGCTTCAAGTACAATTTATACCAAATTAGTATATTTTAAGCTTCCTGATAAAAAGACAAAATCAGCACACAAAATGCTCATAAAAACTGTGCATGGCGATTTTGTCTTTTTTTTCCGGAGCTTGCTGAGAAGTCTCTGTGCCAGTTTTGCACCTATTTTTCCTTTTCTCAGAGCATATTGTATGCCACTTTTGTTCTACTTGTGTTTTGGTGCTGTAAAACACCAAACCAAAGCAAATCTTTGTCAAGCAACTTCCAGACTGTGTCAACAACCACTGGAAATATACTCCTTTAAATTTAAACAAGTTTTAAGCAGGAATATTCATGGGATGGGCCATTGTCAATTTGCAAGAAAAGCATAACAGACAGTTAAACTGGATTCATGTATTAACTGGCCCCATATATGATCAATTCAACTATGGCAAGTTTGTTTTGATCCAAGATTAATATAAAGAAAAATTTGGCCCATCAGATTTTCTTGATGGTCCCTAAAAATTATAAAATTAACTCACTGTTTTCTTAATTTTGCATAACTAAAACAGGGAAATGGGCCATTGGTCCACAATGAGGACCCACTGATTTTATTACCTACAAGTAGGAAGATCCCTGATTAGATACAAAATTTGAAATAACTATGCACATGAATCTGTTAAGATTGGTACACAAAATGCTTGGTCTTTTTAAGCATTTAGTTCCTGCAGACAGACCAGAAGATTCAAGGTAACTTCAAGGTAATTCAATTCCAGGGGTAAAAAGATCCATTGTTGGTTACACAGGACAACTTAAAATGAAAGCTGGGCAGCCAAATGATTCAAAGTCAAAGTCTTTAAAGTTCAACCTAATTTTCTGATTTCAATGGTTTAAAATAAATATGTTTACCATGATGCCAAATCAATAAATGGGGATGTTTACATGATATAGTAGATGAAAAAAATATTTTCACATAATCTGCAACAAATTCTTTGCTTAAGCAGTGTTGCACCATGAGCAAACACAGGGGACCTTTTCCCTGGTCAAACTGCCAGTGTCCTGCTAAATTTAACCAATTCCAATATCTTAATCATTATAGGGGGATAGAGATAACATGTTCCCCTGACAGCTCAACAAAAGAGCTGTCAGGGGAGCATGTTATCTGATCCTCCTATAATAATCAAGATTTTGGAATTGGTTATATTTGAAAAATGGAGTAATCGATCTTTTTAAAACTACCTTAAAGATCTTTAATCGAACAACCATGCTTTTTGAAAATTTTTATCCCTCTGAAATTCATGTCTAGACATCTTGATACTGATCATCAGTCAGATTAACAACTTGAGGCTGAAGTGCCTAATACATATTAACAATCCATAATCCAAATGTATACCAATAAAAAAAGTATCAGTATTAAGTAGCTGCTTTAAAGCAGAGACAAGTATGTGTTTGTTTAAAGAGACAAGTATCTAAATTTGTTTAAAGAGACAAGTATGTATTTGTTTAAAGAGACAAGTTTCAAGCACACATTAAGGCAAAATAAAATAAATCTTTCTTTGAGGTGTAAAACCGACTGTACATAAATAGTCGTCAGTCATCTTGTATATACCATTATTATCATTTATAAAAATAAGAAACCCCACCCCATCCCTCATTTTGAATTCGTGAATCAAATATTACTTCATGAAACAGAGAAGGTATAGTAAACAACTCCTTAATTTTCTACAATTTTGGGATCGACGAAATGGACACAAGCATACAAGAACAAGCCTAATTTCATATTTATGAAAGAAAAGCATCGCCCTACAATACATGACGATATAGAAACCGAAAGTAAAACAAATTTATAGTTGCTGAACTGATAAATTCACACAAAACTTGATAATTGTAAATAAAGTATCAAGATATTATAAATAGCTCTTATGCAACAAGATAATGAAGCTGACTTGAGTATTGAAATTAATGTTATTCAGTAATAAATAAGTCTTTGCCTCGTTGAAAAGTTGAAAGTTTATGTCGTCACGGAGAAGCGGTATTCCCCCTTTAATTTACATCCGGGTCATGTACTCAACCATCTAGAACGACAGAACAAAGGTTAACGATTGAAACGGCTTAAACTTTAATAATAATAGAACGGGATCGTGGATATTCGGACATCTAGGGGGCCATGTACAAGTTTTATCTGCACAAACTTGTGATACACTAGTAGTGACAATTTTTGGAGCAGCTATCTGAGGTGCCGCTTATAATCGGAAGTATTTGTCTTGTTTATCAATATTGATGACGTAACTTTTCACCCCATCGGATTTAACCTGTCTGCGTTATTCAGTCTGCGTATAAGATCGGTTTAGTTTGGTTTTATGGGTTTAACGCCGTAATCTATAAAGGCGATCGCTTTAGACCACTCAGGGCCCCTCGTCAGATTGGTCGGTTTCAGGTGAAATCTGACATGATTTCGGGTAATATCTGACACTTGTAGTATTTTTTTTTTTTTAAATTGAGAGCTCAAATGGCATTGAAAAAAAGTATTTTTTTTTTTTAAATTGAGAGCTCAAATGACATTGAAAAAAAGTATTTTTTTTTTTAAATTGAGAGCTCAAATGACATTGCAAAAATGTATTAATCAGCAGAGCTAGTTACATATATTCAGTTATTAAGCTGTACTGTAATTTTTTAAAATTATGTATTTTGTTTGTTTTTTAGGGGTGATGAAAACCGTGTCCTTGTGTATACCACTGCTTTTCAGACCTCTATTCATCATTTAAAGTTCATTGGGCAAAGGGTGAGAAACGCTCATTTTCTTTCACAAAATCTTGACAAAAAATGGAGATTATTGAGGCAAAGCATAACATCAACAACGTTTGGTTCATCATAGTAAAATTATAAATTGCATCGTTGTTCAGGCCCTATATTGTGTGCTTCTCATAGCTTTGCAATCTGTTTCTAAGTTAATGTCCGAGAAGAGACGAATGTGAAAATTTCTTGTAGTGTGAATTCAGTCACCCACGTGCTTTTTTTTAAAACGTTCCCTTACATGACGAAATTACAGCACATCGCTTTCTCTAACAGGTGACTTGTGTATGATGTCGTTAGTGGGCATATAGATGGTTGGTTAAATGTTTGCTTACTGCATAAACGCGCATGCGTAATAACATACACGCCTATCTAGTTATCCAATAACTGTAGAGATTGCACGGTAAATTTTCCCACGGTCTAAAGCAGACGATGCGTAGATGGAATGAGGAAGTCGACACGTATATTTTAAGTGGATGACTGGAAGCATTTGCACATCAACAAAAACGTACGATGATTAGTTAGTAAGTGTCCGGTTTCCGCCGACGGTGCAAGGAGACCCGACCCACCTCTAATAATTGTACTTATAGTATTCACGCACCCTCCCATTTGTTTGTACTCCGTTACCGATTTTAAAAACAAAACGCATCAAGGATATACAAAGTGCACAAAAGTGAGTCATTTCATTCATCAATTCATAATTTCTAACCTGATTGTCGCCAGGGGATCCCTAACACTGTCAACTTGTCGGTGTTTAGAATAAAACCGGAGTTTCTTTAGTAACAAGGTCGCCATATTTGCACGGGCGAGTCTGTTTTCAAGCAACAGATGCGATGTGCTTCACCGTCTTTGATAATCTCAACAATTCCGTAAATTTAGGTATTACATCTCTTCGAACACATGTATGCAAGAGTTTCTCCTTTTTATTTGTTCATTTTTTTAGAAACATTAAAACTAGACATTGCAAATATTGGACGCAGACGACACCATTTTTACTTAAATGAACTATTCTAAAAACCAAAAAAGGACAGTTAGCAGTCTGTCTGCTTGTTTACATCGAAAGCTTCCGTCGGTTTGAAACGCCAATAAGTTGAGAGTGTTAGGGATTTCATTGGCGACAGTCAGGTTAGAAATTATAAATTGATGAATGATGTGACTACGTTTTGTGAGTTTTATATCCGTGATGCTTTTTGTTTTTTAAAATCGGAGGGGGGGGGGGGTACTAACAACGGTAGGGTGTGCGAATACTAAAGGCATAACCAGGGGTAGGGGACACTGTGTCCCCCACCCTCCAAATTTGGGGGACACAAATTTTCTTAGAGGTATCAATGAAAATAATAGTACTTAATGCACTAATAATCCTATAAAAATGAAATAATCTTATTTGCTTCGACAGTTTTGCCACCTGAACTTTGTGGTCTGCGCTGTATTATCATATTTTCCCTGGACACTTAAATTATTGCAGTAAAAGTTTTATCATGATGTGTTCCAGTAACATATGATAACATTAAAATGTTTGAATATCTGGTTAACCTGAAATGAGCTGCACCATGGAATTTTCCGTTCCAGATCATGCTTTTTTGACATAGTGTACACTCGTTATCTACCAGTATTTATTATAATAAAAACCTACGTTTTTGAATTATTTTTCTTTCCACACTTACAAATCATTAATTAAATGACAAAATGTGTGTTTTCATCAATGTAATCTCTTTTGACATTTTCTCAACTTCAAAATAAATTAAATCTTCCACGTCGTATGGGTGACTTTATTCTCGAAAATAGGTTACACTAACGGCTGTCAAAACACTTTACATGGCAACTCGACCGACTACCACAAACATTGAATGTTTTCATTGCCAGATACATTGTTGTAAAATAGATATTCAGTGCTATCTTACAGTTTTATCACCTTTTGCGACTTTAGCCCTTTTGTGCTAGGACCAAGAGAGACATGGATGGACATCCACTTAAGAAAAGGTATAGGTGTATTTTAGATTTTTTTTTCTGACGAAAAGCGCTCCCAGGAAAGCGCACAGGGTCAATATTTGGGGGAAATAGGCCAACAAATTGAGTCCGGGCTCAATATGCAACACTCCTTAGTAAGGTATATTTGTTTATATTGTAAATAGTTCATAAAGCTTGCATGGTAAGTGATAGGGGTCATATGATGTCAGTATTAGTCTAAAGGGAACAGGAACTGGGAAAAATGATCTGATAAGATAGGGTTGTCATACGTCATCTTTTTCCCGGACATGTCTTTCTTTTCGGTCCTCAAATCTCCTATTTGTCCCTTATATATATATATATATATATATCTATATATATATATATATATATATATATATATATATATATATATATATGAATATATATGAGTGTCCTCTTTTCTTGAAAGTTCAAATATGGTAACACAATAACAGATCAAAAGCTGGCTGGGGCATATTCATTGGGAAAAGGACATGTGTGACCTTAGGTGGGAGTTTGAAATGTTACTGTCAGGAAAATATACGGGGGAAGGGTGCTGTGCTGGAATACCCAATATGCTTAGGGCACCAGCAAAGCAGGGGCACCAATAAAAAAAAGGAGAAATTATGGGGTTTTTTAATTACATGGGGGGGGGGGGGCACCATAATCTTGTCAGTGCTTAGGGCCTCTAAAGATCTTAATCCGGCGGGGGGTGGGGGCAGAGAAATGAAATGTAAATTTAGAAGCGCGTGTCAGTTCAGTGGAGTTCACTGTAAGATCTCGAACAGCGAACATCAGAATAAAATAACAAAACGGCATTGTGGGGCTTTACGATTTATAGGTTGTATGCTAAATAATAACAATAATAATAATAATAATAATAATTTATTCAAGAGGGTAACACGGTACAAACTGTAATTTATTCTGCGGCCCTTCCCTCCTCCAATCACATCCCCACGACTCATACTCTTTCGGAATATATCGCTGCCTTAAGGCTATTTTGACCCTTCGGTCATCTAAACATTATTACATTGTCTACGATCATTAGTACCCACCACAGAACCTTTGAACGTTTATCACTGTAGTAAGAAAATGTCAGAATACCAGACAAAAAACGTAAAAACAAAAACAAAATTCTTATACCAATATAGAATTTCAAAGGCCTATGGTACCCACTCTCTGCAACATGAACCTTTAAATTGGAACCATTTTCAGAATGCACGACGTAATCTTTCATTATCAACAATTTCAAAATTGCGCTCTTACGGTTCATGTTCACTCTCGGGTCAGTGCACCAAGTATTTTGGGCATATGATTTCGAATGAAGAAATTAAACATAATTTGGTCTTTCATGACTAATCTGAAGAAAAACAAAAAATAAGTGTACTCCAACGTGGTCATGTAGGCGCCTTTGTTGATTTTAACTACTGAGATAATAATTGTTGTTCTAACATTTAATACTAGTATAGTTGTACAAAAATATGTTCATTCCTGATTTGTTAGTGATCTCCACCTTAGTCATCACAAACTTTCCAGACGAAAATTATCGATCGCTATGGACGTTTATAATGGCGGCGGGGTACTAACTGGATCAAAAAACGAGGACGTCAGAGGACGTCGGGTCTAATCATTACCAGCGCAAGGCATCTTCGCTACCCAAGGGTCATCGATCGACTTCGTTCCACATCAACGTTCAACGAAGCAAGTGGATCGACGACCCTTGGCTTGGGAAGATGATGCAAGGTAGTCCAATATTGTTTCCCAATACACAGGGCTTTCATTATGACACCATAACGGGACATTCAATCCTGTTTACATTGGATCATACCTCTAGGTTGGCTTCGTCTAAAAATGCCCTTGTACTTGAACAAAATCGCATGTATTTCCTGTGGCTGTTTATGTAATGATCGTGTAAGGACTATTGAGCGACGAGCAAGCGAAATAAACTGACTAGTCGCCATTTAAAGGTACGTGTAATCATGATCTAAAACAAATTACACCTACGGCTGAATTAGTCGGTATAACACACCTACATGACCGGTATGACTTGTAACATTTAGATGAAGTAGGTGTTAAAGGCTAATATTAGTCCTGACCACTCTCTACCCAGGTGCTGTCCAAAACTCACAGGGAGAGTCTTTAAAGTGTTGTTTTGCACCAGCAAAGCCCCGCCCATGGGCTGATCAAAAATGCTATTTGCCTCGCCAGCTCAAACTGGGAGTTATGGCCCAGCCCCACTCTACACAGGGGCTGTCCAAAACTCTCAGGGAGCCTTAAAAGAGTTGTCTTGCACCAGTTCATCTCCCATATGCTGATCCAAGACGCTATTTGCCCAGACGGCCGTTTTACCCACGAGGCCGGCTCAAACTGGTAGTTTGGGCTCAGCACCCCCTCTCACCCGTTCTCCCCTACCCAGGAGCTGTTCAAAACTTTCAAGTAGCCCTTAAAATGTTGCTTTGCACCAGCCATTCCTATATATGCTGATAGGCTGATCCAAAACGTTATTTACTCAGCCTACTGTTTTACCCACGAGGAAGGCTCAAAGTGGGACTTTTACAATGCAGCCCTCTCACTATAAAAGTATTTATCTCATAGTAATTTGCATTTCGATCCTTATTCGGTAAAAACTGTCACATGTTGACACTCTGGTCACAGCTATGACAGAACGGCCGACATTTTGACAGAGTGGAAAGGCCAACATTACGATATACAGCACAGAATGCTCCAATTCTAATGATTACATCACCCGGAATTTTACTCACCTGGGCGTGATATGAATGTTTACGCGCCTACCGATGTTTCAATTTCAGATGAAGTAGTAGTAAAATGAGAGTTCGGCCTAGTCACCTCGAGCCCGGTTCAGACTGTTGAGGCACTGTTTTGAACAAATATGTGTGAAATAGCATAGTGCTTCAACCAGACATGTTCAATGTCAAAATCAAGTGTGCTTGAATTAAACTAAGGAGTAAAGAGGTGTGTGGAAACAAACTGCGTGGGTGTGAACTGCGTTATTCATGCTGCGCAGAGCAGGAATGGAAGCGTGATGTTGCCGTGTTGGAATTGTGGGGTCGGTGTTAGCGCTGATCGTCGGATCTGCGTTCACTCTATCGGTAGTCATGTGGCACAGAATCTGAAAAGGAAAGAAAACAGGGCAAGGAGGTGGTTAAATATGGTTCTTTGTGCACTAAGTAGACATAAGGCTTGGGATGAATTTTGGCGATTTGAAAGACTAATTGCTTAACGGATTACCTGCCTCCCAACCAGATTTGTTGCGATGGCGAGTTTCGGCTCACATGGGCAGAATTGTGTCGCAAGTTCCAGCTCCTAGGCGCAGGGTCGAGACTCCAGTTCCGGCTCCTAGGAGTAGGGTTGAGCCTCCAATTTCGGCTACAAGGAGCAGGGTTGAGCCTCCAGTTTCGGCTACAAGGAGCAGGGTTGAGCCTCCAGTTTCGGCTACGAGGAGGAGGGTTGAGCCTCAAGTTTCGGCTATGAGGAGCAGGGTTGAGCCTCCAGTTTCGGCTACGAGGAGCAGGGTTGAGCCACCAGTTCCGGCTCCTAGGAGCAGGGTTGAGCCTCCAGTTCTGGCATCAAGACGTGTTGCCGACGATCGGCCAGCCTTTGTAGAGCAGCAAGGTAGAGCCGACTCGATTGTGAAAGCTTACCGCGCCACTGAGCCAGAAAAGCACAGGCACGAAGCCAATGCTTTGGCATTTCTTAATGTAATGGCCTAGTGGACAGGACGTCATCAGCAGTGAGCTCAGGAAGCTTGGCGGCCTGATGGTTAGCTCGTGTTGACGGCGCAGATGGAGAAGGGTACATGGCCAGCAGAACGTCTACGATGAAGCAGCTGAGCTAGCTATCGTTAAGATTACAGCTTATGTTAGGGAGCGCCTCCACCGTAGCCATGCACATTGACGAGATCGCTGGTCGCCAAAGCCAACGCCACCATGCTTAGGCATATTGAAAAGCAGATGCGCCAGGGTTCTGGATGGCACTTAGTGAGGTGGATATAACTTGATCTTCATGTGTCGCAGTACCGGCCCATAAACGGCCCATTTTTAAGTATTTTGCCTGCACGGTTTTTGGTCATTACTATTTCTCAACGGCAACCTATACAATGTAGCTGGTTTCCTTACTGCTGTATTTATAAATGAAAATATCCTAACCCATAGCAATGGAACTGAACTTTTATAATTTTATTTATTATTTGAAGAAAACTGACAAAAATGTCAATACAAAAGTATTGTGCAATTTAAAAATGTACATACCTCTCTGTGTTCTTTCTTTTGAACAAATTTTTATCAAATTTAAGAAAAATATTTCCAAAATATTATTTCTAATTTTAAAATCTGATATTGTAAAAAGAATTCAATTTTAAAAACATTGTACAATGGTGCATACTTTAACGTTAGTTCTGAAATGGAACGTCTATTAAAGAAAACATTGAATTCACCGTTTGGATAGTGTCAGACATATCTCAAAGGTTATAAGATTATATATAATATTTGTTGATAAATTCATAATATTTAATTAATTATACATATTTAAAGGGAAATAAAACTTTTATCTATTTTTTATAGATTGTTACGACGCTAAGACTTTAAAAATATGTAACCGAAAGCAAGTGAAACCAACAATGTAAGTAATATCCACAAGCCATTTATTTCCATACAATACAAAGCTAAATTCAAGAGATACTTACAATATCGTTAATCAATTTCCAAATAATCCTAAATATCCTAAACACAAGTCCAAACATATAGAATGTTCTGAATGCGTTCCAATAGTCTTGAATGTCCTGGTATAACACAATGTTACAATCCAGAATGTCTTTGAATGAGTTCACAAAAGTCCAAAGTAATGTATTAATTCAAAAGTCAATGAGCACTTTAGTAATTCCAAGGAATATCTTAAATAAATCCTCTCGAATTATATCTTCTTTGAACGGCACAAACTGTAAAATCTTATCACAAATGGATTCCCACAGACTGACCAAAAACAGGAATGAATTATTTGTTTACCAAATCTCTATTTATACACATTTTCTCTTGACCTATATCATAACAGGATATGCAGCAATCCAATGGAAAAAGTCTAAATGTAAACAAGACGCATTGAACTCAAATGCCAGTAAACATTCTATTTACAAGTGACGAGAATCTAAAGTACAGCTTACCTTTATGGACAAGATTTAAACACACTTTATAGTTTAAATATACATAACACCTCCCCTCATAAAGAAAAAGGAAGATTTAAGCAATAAAGCTTTCTTTTACATATTTGTCAAATATGCATATGATACTATAATAATCAAAATTACATCGAAAGATGTGTTGTGAGTGACACTCAGCTTAACTACACAAAATATACACAAAATAAGCAATATGGTAATTCTATACACGCGAGAGTGCATCTGCAATCACATTATCTTTTCCCCCGGTGTGTTTAATGTCAATGTTGTATTCTTGCAGCATTAAACTCCACCTCAACAATCTTTGATTTTTATTTTTCATTTTGTTAATGAAAATAAGGGGATTGTGATCACTAAATACAACACTCGGAGAAAGAGCAGAACTGATATATACTTCAAAATGTTGCAAAGCCAATATCAGAGCCAAACATTCCTTTTCCATTGTGGAATAATTTTTGCAGTTCTTGTTTAGCTGTTTGTTTTTGTTTTTTAGAAAAATCGCAAACTGGATGACTGGATGATTCACCCCAGCTGTATCTCTTCTTTGATCAAAATCAATACTCCACCAACCCCAACATCACTTATCACTTGCATCACCAGACATTTTAAATAATTGGCTGAAAATTGGTGCTGAAAGAACTGGTGCACTCTCAAGTATGGCCTTTAATTGATCAAAAGATTCCTGACATTTGTCAGACCAATGAAACTTGGATTTCTTACTCGACAAATTTGTCAGAGGATCAGCAATTATGAAAAAATTTGACCAAAAATTCCGATAATATCCAGCCACACCTAAGAATCGCATCAGTTGCTTTATACTACCAGGCACCGGGAATTCAGAGACAGCCTTGACCTTAGCTTCTACAGGTTTAACTTGACCTTGTCCCACAATATGTTCTAAAAATGTGACACAAGCATGGCAAAGGTCACTTTTGCATAAATTAACCGCCAGATTTGCATCACTGAGTCGATCGAATAATTTCCGAATAGTTTCCAAGTGATCTTACCAGTTATCGTTGTAGATAATGACGTCATCGATGTACGCGTCATAATTATCTAGACTAGATGTTAACATGTTCATAAGACATTGGAATGTTGCCCGAGAACTTTTCATTCCAAAAGTTATCAATTTATACCTGATAAAGCCCATCTGGAGTTGCAAATGCCGATATTTCTTTTGCTCTTTCCGTGAGTGAAATTTGCCAAAATCGTTTCAAAAGGTCAAACTTGGTGACATATTTCGCATTTCCAATTCTGCCGATGCAATCATCTATTCTTGGCAATGGAAATGAATCCGTTTTGGTGACACTTGACTTTTCTATAGCCAGTACACATCCGGAATGTATTATCTGGTTTAGGCACAAGAATACATGGTGAACTCCAGTTACTTTAACTTCGTTCTATAAAATCATTCTCCAGTAAATATTGAATTTCTTTCTGCATTTGACGAATCATTTAGCAGAATTATGGTAGACTGTGTCGGTTCCTTACCTAAGACCAAGTCAGGCAATCAATACGTGTTGACCATCATGTGTGCGTGTACAAGATTTCCAGATGTTAACATTTGGTCTAGATAATTGTGACGCGTATATCGATGACGTCATTATCTACAACGACACCAGGTAAGATCACTTGGAAACTATTCTGAAATTCTTCGATCGACTCTGTGATGCAAATCTGGCGGTTAATTTATGCAAAATTGAGTTTTTCAAATATTCCTGCTTGAGATGATTCATCCTGTAAGGATGCTGTTTCACAGGTGTAGAATTTACAATATCAACGTCATGATATATTTTATTTGTTCGTGTTGGAACATCAGGAAAAGAGTGCTCATACTCATATAATAGCTGTTTTAATTCTTTTCTTTCCTGTTGTTGTAGATATGAAAGTTTCTGGTCCTGATTGTTTAATATTTCTGAATTCTGAAGTTTGGTTAAACCAAAGTCACTACTGTTAGATTGCATTCCATCGTTTACATCCTCACTGTGTGGGGCAGGTACAACTAAATTAATTGAATAATTAAATGTGTTACCTCTGTCCAAATACTCCTTTAACATATTTATATGACAAAGTTGTTTCTGTTTCCGCCTCCCAGCAGTGTTAATGATATAATAGAAGTCATTTACTTTCTTTTCAACTGTATAAAGACCATACAATTTTGCCTGAAGAGAATTTTGAGGTATGGGAAAGAGAGCCAGAACTTTCTCACCAGGCTGGAACTCCTTTCCTTTGTATTTCTGTCAGTGAAGATTAGTTCTTGCTACTTCACAGGACATTGACAACTTGTATTTGAAATCAGAGACATAGTCAAGAAGATTAATCTTTGAATCTTCATTAGAACGAAGTTTCTCATTCAATAACTTCAATGATTCACGGACAGTATGTCCAAAAACCAGTTCAAAGGACTTAAACCCAATGATTCTTGAATTGATTCTCTAACAGCAAACAGCAGGAAATGAACACCTTCATCCCAATCCTTTCCTGTATCAAGGCAATATGACCGCATCATATTCTTCAAAGTTTGATTAAATCTTTCCAAAGCCCCTTGTCTTTCAGGATGATAGGCAGAATATTTAAACTGTTAGATGCCTAATTCATGCATAACTTGTTGGAAGATTCCAGACATAACATTTTACCCTAGATCAGACTGGCCACATTTGGAAAGGCCACCAAGTGTAAAAAAAAAACTTTACCAAAGCTTTTACAATGGTTTTAGTTTTAATATTTCTCAAAAGAATTGCCTCTCTAAATTTTGATCAACAAGTATTGGTTGCCTGACTTAATCTTAAGTAAGGGGCCGACAGAAACTATATGGTTCGTCAAACGTAGGAATAAGTTGCAGATGAGTCTTAGGTATCTTCTGATTGGGTTCTCCAACTATTTGACTAGTGTGAAAAGATCTACAGTATTTAGAAACATCACTTTTAAGTTTCGGCCAATAAAAATGATTAAAGATCTTGTAATAAGTCTTACTGACTCCTAAATGACCAGCCAAGGAGTTTTATGGGCTGGACTAAGAATTTCCTGTCGATATGACATCGGAACGAAAATTTGATATCTCAATGAGCACTCCTCACCAGCGGGTACCTCAGGTCGTCTCCATTCTCTCATAAAGCCCCCATTTTTCACAAAGTAGCAATTTAGGACTTATGTGGCTTCAGTTTCACTAATAGCCCTCTGAAACAAACACGAGATCTCAGGTTCTTGTTCCCGTGAGACAACGAGTGATTCTTTTTATCACCCTGATTAGAATAGAGATAATGAGTTGTAAAAAGAGGATCACTGTGATCAATACATATTGATTGATCAATACCAGGAGAAAAGGTGACCACATCAAAAGACTAACCAATAAATGTTTCAGCTAAAGGAATAATTTCTTGGTCAACATCATTCTCAAAATCTCTTTTTGACATAGGTCTGGTAACTGAACAAGCAGGATACAAATCAGGAATTTCAATCTCAATCGGATCAACTCTTTGATCCAAACAAGGCTTGTCAGTTTGAAGTGGATTAACCACGACCTTAGCTCCAGCTAGGTCATTGCCTAGTAACAAATGAATACCTTTTATAGGTAAAGAAGTGGGTGGGCTGGGCCAAAACTCCCAGTTAGAGACGGCTGGACAAAAAGCGTTTTGGATCAATCCGCGGGGAGAGGGTGGTGGCTGGTACAAGATAACACCTTAAAGGCTTCTGGGATTGATATCAATATGCTATAATTTGTAAAATAAACCATCATGCCATACGTTGTCAAAAGCTTTCTCTGTGTCAATAAAAACTCCATACAACTTGCTTTGATTTTCATTAGCATAACAAACTAGTTCATGGACTAAAATGGAGGTCATGTTACAATCCAGACCCTTCTGAAAGCCTCCTTGTAGAGGATTAATTGAAAACTCAGAAAACGTAAGATCAGTATGTATCCTATTTAATAAAATCTTTTCAAAAACCTTACAAATAACTGGTAGTAGCGTTACTAACTTCTTGTGGAAATCCTTATACTTATTGTCTAACTTCTGAGGGGAATACAAAGTTTCAAGTAGAATACCCACTGATCTACAATATATGCGATAAACAATATCGCTAAATTGCATTTCAAACGGTCTTTTACATTTCTTTTTTCGTAAATTGATGGCTCTCTAAAAAATTTATTCTAATGAGTGGACAGAGTAGTCTCCACTTTACTAAGGGCACGATATTTTATCTTTTAAGCACCTTAAATCTCTGGCAGGCCGTTTAAATTTAGCCATTATTTAAACCTTTCTATGACGCCGTTTTTTTGTTTCTTCTTTTTTCTATTCTATTCTGAAAGCAATAAAACAATTAGGTACGTGTAACACTCAATACTTACAATTTCAATTTTTTTTTAGATTTGCAGAATTTTTGTCAAAAAGCAAAATTTCTGAATTTTCAACTTTGAGATTTTCGGTCAAAATTTTCAAAAATTTAAACTTCGAGATTTGTAGATTTTTATATAAAAATCAAATCCTCCAAATTGTACATGTTGAATTGTTTCAACAAATTTCTAACAGTACAAAATGTTATGATATTTGGAATTTTCACCTTTTCGAACTTTCATGTTTTAGATTTTTTACTTAAAAAATCCAAATATTTAAACGCGCTAAATATATTGTCTCGTTTTCATTTAGACCAAGAGTTCACCATGGTGTATGAAATTAATCAACAAAATCGATAAATAAAATAACGAGAGGTAAATTAAAAGCTTACAATAATTTTTGAATAGACATTAGCTGCATTTTATTATGGTTTTTTTTACGTTGATTGCGTGCAATATATATATATATATATATATATATATATATATATATATATATATATATATATATATATATATATATATATATATACTTACATCAATATAATGGAACAGGTTAGAGCAGGGGTGTCCAAATCATTTGTTATGGCGGGCCGGATTTTATATAATTAATAATAAATAATAATAAAAAATGAGTCTGGCGGGCCATATCTTTGACACCCCTGGGTTAGAGAGTTATAATTCGTTCCAAGCAGGAATCGAACCCATGCCCGAAGTAACGGCAGCTATCACCTATCTTTCAGGTGCCATCCGGTGCCCTAAATCCACACAACCATGCGCTCAATTCCCACAAAGGGCCAGAACAAGGTGGAAGGTAAGGACTCGAGGTGCATGAGAACTCACGCTAGATAAACGGAATTTAGCACTCGACTCTATGAACAAACCCATTGGTTTTCTATTGGGAAATGCAAGGTACATACATTACATATTAATTATAAATTGACACCCCCACGCACCCCATCCTATATATATATATATATATATATATATATATATATATATATATATATATATATATATATATATATATATATATATATATATATATATATACCAACTGGCAAATAACAGCTTGGATGATGACCTGTGTATATGGCCTTTCTTTGTAATGAAGGGCCTAGTCCATTCGATAAAAATCTTGTGCATTCATTAAGCATGGATAGTATTGCATACTTATCTCGCCATTCGATAATAAAAAAGTTGTGGATAGTATGGCACAGTGCAATGCATACCGCTTTGCATATTAATCGGATGGACCATGCCCTAAAAGCTATTCAAATAAAAAGGTCAAACTGGCAGGCCATGTTGTTCCAGCTATCACACCGTATTCACCATTGATAACAATACGAATGTAATTACAATAGCTAAGCATGTAATACGCTCGAATTACGTGCAGAATATGTTCAGATCACACGATTAATTTTCATTGGAGATAGGTTTTGGATTTTTCTCCTTTTAGCTTTGTACTTTCCAGAAAGATTGTAGCCCACGGAACATTATAGACACTCTGGTCTCCTGTAAGTCAATTACATGCGATAAATACGTTCAAATAGTGATTTCTTGGTTTGATTGTTAGTATTTATGGGCGCCACTATGGGTACAAAAATGGCACTCTGGGTTCAATATGAATTTAACCTTACGCCGCCATTTTGAAAATATGACCTTCAGGACACAGGTTTAACATTGTGGGTCACTTCATGTAACCCTATGGGAATTTAACACGGTCATCAGTTTTAAGGACGACTCTAGACTTAACATGGAAAGTTCACTCTCCTCGCAGCTCATGCTATTTTAGAATATATCGTTGCCGCAAGGCTGTTTTGATCCCAGAGTCATCTAAACCTTAGTACACCGTCTTTGCGCATTGATACACGGGCACGTTGACTGGATCCTACCTTTAAAATATATTATCAGATTGAAATCGAAACAAAAGAACAAGAAAAAGAACCAGACTGTGCTTGGAGACTCAGATGCACTTCATTGTGACGGCATCGGTATATTTTTGACGTAAGCCGAGTGCTAACTTGTAACATCGTCAGACCTGTGTTCTATCAATGCAAGTAAATTATTCCTGACATTTTCCTCCAACGTATTTGTCAAAATCTTCCCATTCTGCACTAAATCCATTGTACATAAAATATTGCACCAAATGCGATCTAAATTTAGTGTGATGCAGTTATCAAAGCTTACGGTTTTTTCCCGGTGCCATTTTACTACCTAATTTACAGCGTTGTGGCAGTGGCATTATCCTACTAAAGGGAGGTAACCCACTGTGTGGAGTATGGAGGTTATATAGATGAAAGAAGCGTGTTGTTAACATGTTGGCGCCCATATATCCAACATGGCTGCCATTACTAAAAGTCGTCCTAAAAATAACAAATATCAGATTGGCGCCATTTTTATTTAGAACCAACTGGACGTCATAAGAAGTCTTCTGATGAAAACCTCATGTCAATATGACTTTCCTGTCAGGGGGAGTAGTGGTAATAAGAGATTGAACATGGCCGTTGTGGAGGCAATATTAGATATTAGATCGATCCCATTTTCATTAAGGAACAACTGGACATCATAAGAAGTCTTTCAGTGAAACCTGATGAGTTATGACAATCCATTCAGGAGGAGTAGCGATAACAAGATATTTAAAATAGCTACTGTGGAAGTCATATTGGATTTCCGAGCAGCACCGTTTTCATTTAGGACCAACTAGACCATGAGATGAATGTGTGTGTAAAGTTTCATGTCAATCCCCCAAGAAGTTTATGATAACAAACGAGAGTCGATGGACAACAGACCATCCCATAAGTTCTTCTGATCTATGACCAGTAGAGCTAAAAATCACTCAATAAAGTATCTATTCCATCTTTTTTTTTTTTTTTGCTTTTTTTTTTTTTTTTGTTGTTTTCTTTTCGTTGGACAGTGCGATTATCACCTCTTCCTATGACATTACATTATGTAAGAGTTTATGCTGGATGCTCAGATCTTTATTTATTCTGAAAAGATTCAACTGCGCATGCTATATTGAAAAAGTTAAACTTCATATGCTATATTGAAAAAGTTAAACTTTATATGCTATATTGAAAAGGTTCAACTTCGTATGCTGTATTGAAAACGTTCAACTGCGTATGCTATATTGAAAAGCTCAGAAAAATTAGTATACAAAGCTGAACAGGTTATGCTAATATTTACAGTAGACGCTGGACGCTTGAGAAACCGCCAAAGTTGTTTTATATCATTGTTATACAATTCATGTATGAGCGTGCCCTTTTTCTCATTTTTATACTCCTTTTTATTTACTTCTGCAAATCGCTTTATAAGCATAACGATGAAACTTATATTCTTCAAGTGATTCAGCTGTTTAATTAAACCGAAACAATTAGAACATCGTAAAAGCAGTATTTTTGGCAAACAAACAATCTCTATCAAACCATGGCTGGGTTTTAAAATTTCTAGTAACAATAAGAACATCATTTCTCCGTCTTGAAACATTGACTTTCATTTCTTTTGCAGCGACATTATATACATTATTTAAAATGTCAATACTTTGTTTGAACGATCCCATTAAGCAGCTGCTTTTAATATTTTCTGATCTTTGTGCAAATAAAGTTGTAAAAGACTCGACAAACTGTGCTTTGTCATACATGTACTTATCCAATGGAGTAATATTTAAATTGTCCCACATGCCCTTGTAATCGTATCAGTCGAACTATTAAATAGACATTAGTATTGGCATATGCGTTGATTTGATTCTATCATCAATATCAGAGGAAGATAGGAAGATAAGGTTTTTTTTAAAAAATTGGTTGATTAGCTAAAACATAATCTATCGTAGTAGCCGAATTATCTTGATTGCAATTATATTTTCCGATGGCTTTATCAGCCCACAACTGCCATTTAAATTCTAAGTCCAGTAATTCTGCACAAGTTGAGAAGTTTTCTTCTCTAATATGGTTTTTCTCCCTTTGAATTTGGTTTCCACGGTCATTTAACTCCGTATCTTGCGTATAAATAAAATCAAGATCATACCAAATAAAATCGGGTTCTCTACTCGTATACGCAATAAAATCACCAGCAAGTCTTAATTTATGATTTGTGTATTTCTCTTTTAATTTGGTTATATCATTTGCTATTATTGCAAATGTGTTTTCCTCAGAGTGAATGGATGAGTATTCTGGTGAAATATACATGTATAAAAAATTAAGATTAAAAAAGTTAATTAGAAGCGATGACTAACCAAATAATGTGTTTAGGAGTGTTATGTTCTTAATTTTTTTCCAGTTTATAAAAAGTGACTCACGTAAATATACATCTCAACCTCGAGAGTTTCTCGTTGCTGTTTGTGTTTCTGTTCTAACACTGGCAAAAATCTACCGTATATACTCGCGTATTATCTATCTCCAAATGTAAACAACATAGACCCTGATCTGCGTCGCTATGTTGTTTGTTCTACTGATTAGTCCTTACAAACTGCATAGACCTAGATCTGCCGGCGCATTATGCGACGGCAGATCTGGGTCTATGCAGTTTGCAGTTAGTACCGAATTATACGCGAGTACATACGGTATATCCTTGTAAAACAAACTGATTAGTAGAATATGTTCAAATCTCTACAAAACCAATAATATCACAATTTTAAATATAAGTAATAAAACTCACTGTATTCTTTTTTCTCCTCCTAAGTCAGAAATTATGTATTCTCTGGGAACAGGGTTTGCTTCTTCATCAGCCGCTACAGCAACACGAGACATTTGCTTTCGTAAATCGTGATACATAAGTAAAATAATTTTTTTTTTTTAAAAAGAGAGAGATTGCTCTATAGTGAGTTTCTTGTCTTCCCACTTCTCTCCTCATTTCTCTGGCAGACCAGAAAATACAAGGTTTTCTCGTCTTGATGGTGCTTCTTGGTATTCTGAGTTTTCTTTATTTTGCTGCGTCCGGTTTTCTAAGTCATTCACCGTCCCGGAGAGTTCTTCCATCTAACTGCATAGGGCCTGATTTTGTTGTGTGAGATATTCATTTTTGGCCTTTAGTTCTTCCAGACAATTTTCAAATCGATTTAAAGGATCACTCAGTTTTCTCTCCCCCCCCCCCAATCTTTAGCCTAACAGTTTTCGTGCTTATGTCAGTAACTGATTCCGTGGTATTAGAATAATTGTATAATTGATCAGCATTAGTTCCAAGATTACTGGAGATATCATTGGGGTTGAGTGAGTGGTGTATCTTTCGTCAATACAGATACACCAACGTGGGTACTTGGTTGAGTCTGGGTTTGATTTGGGGTCACTTGACTCTGTCTGGGGCTGCCCACCTGTTTACCAAGTGTACCAGGAGGACTTGGCATTCTGTATTCATTGTGGTTAGGTTGCTGCTTGAAGTTGTTTCACCTAATGGACCCCATTGCATATGTTTTGAATGAGTGTGTAAAGTTCATGGCAATCCTCCAAGTAGTTTAGGAGGAGTAGCGATAACAAACTTGTGCTAACGGACGATGGACAACAGACCATCCCATAAGCTCTTCTGGTGTATGTCCACTAGAGCTAATAATTCAAACACTAAACAAATTGCCAACAAATTTACAAATTACATTACAAAAATCTATTTAAAATTGGAACAAAATATTTGAAAAATTAAATAATAAAAATAAAAAATATAAAAAACGAAATATTTTAAATCGAAAATATCATAACATTAATAAAATAGCAAAGAAATTGTAAAGAATATTTTAAAATCTCAAGACTTTTAATAACATTTCAAAATTGTTCTTACAAATTCCTCCTTCCCCCAAAACAATCCCAAAATATAAAATGCAAAAATTACTAAATGTTTTCATTTAAAATTCTAAAAAAATGCATACAATAAAATAATTTTAAAACAAATAAATTTATTTTAATTACAAACGTGTATTGAAATGATTTATGAAGTATAAATAAAAGCAAAATTAACAATAACAACAAAAGTAACAAGAGTCACTCAAAGGGACTGACGCTCTACTGGGCGTTAAGAATTTCCAGAAATTCAAGATAAGACCATTTCTTCCTTTTAACTGCTGAGTGTTGAAACCATCTCTGATATTCTTCAGCGATAACAAGATTTTCAAATTAGCTGCCGTGGTGCACATATTGGATGTCAGATTGGCACCAATTACATTTAGAACAAAGTATACATCATTAGAAGTCTTTTGGTGAAAACCCCATGTCATAATGATCATTCATTCAGGTGGAGTAGTGACAACAATATTTTTTTTAGACAGTCGTCATCGCAGCCATTTTGGATGTACGACTGGCACCACTTTCTTTTAGGACCAACTAGGTATGATAAGAAAGCTATTGGTGAAAACCCCATGTTGATATAGTCATCCATTTGGGAGGAGTAGAGATAAGAATATTTTCATTCAGAAGTGGCAATAACAAGATTTTACAGATGGCTGTTTTGGTGGCCATATTGGATGTCAGATAGGCACCATTTTCGTTTAGGACCAATTAGACATAAGTTGTCTTTTAGTGGAAACCTCGTGTTGATATGACCATCCATTCATTAGGAACGGAGATAACAAGATTTTCAAGATGCTCTTAAACATTTATGACCTGAATGAAATTTTTAAAGAATTTTCATCCGCTTCTTTCTTCTAAAACTGTAACTTTTATTTGTTTATAAAATCATTCGAAGTTTACAACTTTTGATCAGTGACAGAATGATCCAATTGAAAATATCCTCTTTGTTGTGCCAAAATATGCAGCTAATGCCTCCTTATTATGTCCAGATAAAATATACCATTGCTGAATAATACATGACACCGTCTGCCAAACGGATGCAAATACAAATAGTAAAGTTTAGAAAATGAGAAGATTATGAAGAGCTCCCAGATAAATCAGCATGGCAAACCGTTACCATTCATAGACATAACAAACGACTGTCAATTAGTAGCAGGGAATTGGATGGCCACAATAATTCAAATTGGTTTAAGAGGAATTTATTTCACATCACCATCTCTACCACCCCCTTTTTTCCCCCACCATATCCTCATAGAATGATAATACTTGAGTTCTGTGTTACAAATTTACCCTTAAGATTAGAAATCATATTCGGCAGATGACCCGTAAATCCAAGTTCTATGAGTCCGCAGATGACCCGTGAATCCAATTTCTATGAGTCCGCAGATGACCCGTAAATCCAATTTATATGAGTCCGCAGATAACCCGTAAATCCAATTTATATGAGAAAAAAAAGATACCAGAGTTTTAAATGTCGTTTCTGCGTACTTTACGACTGACAGACTGCAAATTTGTCATATTTTCGTAGCTTACCTTAAAATTCGTAGCTCGAGTTTTCACAAGTTTTCAAAGAATTTACAGTGCTATTTTATCACCATATATGCAGTGATTTCTTCCAAAATGATCTTTACATTTTGGGATAGGAAACTTAACAGACGTTGATGCGAAGAAGCATGCTTTGAAAGATGTCCGTGAAAACTTGAACAATGGATTTATGGTAAGCTAAGGTAAAAGGGCATACAAGTCTTGCCTAGATCGAATTAAGTGCTAGCTCCCAGTACTATTTAAGCTGTCGCTAGAATAATTTCGATTACATTAATTATTGAGATAATCCTGTAGAAATATGTTCTGTTTCATGCACATTGACACGCATTAGGATTGTTTGATAAATGTAAGAAATTTACCGTAGATTTCAAATTGGGAAAGCTTTGTGGGTTTTATCATCAATATGTCACTTGCAGTTTAGATTTCAAAATAAAAATATAAATATTGTGCCTTTGTTACTATAATTTTTAGCTCAATCAGGGGCAAATCCAAAGCGGTAAAGGGTGGAAGGGGTGGGGGAGGGTGTGGCCAATACCTATGATACTGTGAGAATACTAGACTGTGAGATTGGACAGAATATTATGTAAGATTTTAGCAAATTTTGTCAGATATGATATTTTACATGCATTGATTTGAAACGCAAACAAATTTTTCCTATAGAAGAACTGTCATCATATGTTAATAAGTTGAAGATTACAGGTATGCGGCACCCCTTGGATATTATGATGGATATATACATTAAATATTACCGCTATTCCACTCGCATCCCAGTGGCTGTTAATCATCAACATTTACTTTTTATTTTTTTTCGATCCATGTTGAAATAGCTGGAGCTCTTCATAGTTTTACGTCTTCATTAGATTCAGATTCCAAACTATTTTACTTGTACTTACATTAGTTTTGAAGATGGTGTCATGTTCAATTCATCAAGGACATATTTTTTTCGGTCTTGTGAAAGATTATTTTAAACTTTTTATTTATCATTTATTTATTTATTTATTTATTTATTTATTTATTTATTTCGTAAAGGATAATCGGACCTAAGGTCAATATACAGCAGTTTAAAAGTGCTTGAAATTTATCCGGAGGATGAAAATAGGATAGAGGAATACCAATATAGGTTTAAATGAAAACGAGACTATACACTTGACGCGTTTGAATTTTGGGATTTTTGATCAAAAATCTAGAATATGAAAGTTCGAAAACGTCAAACTTCCAAATATCTCAAACGTTTTAGATTTTTAGAAATTTTTTCAATATCTACACTTCTAAAATTTGAAAATGTAGATTTTGCAACAAATATTGAAATATAAAAAGTTTAAAATTTTGAATTGTGATGTAATATATCTTTCAGATTTTAGGTATCGCTTCTTCATAAAATAGATGTACAAGTGAAAAGATCTTTCCATTTAAATTTTGTGTACACAAGAATCAGCTGTATCAGAAAATATATTTAACACAACCTTGAATTTTCAATTTTTTATTATACAATCCTTTGACTAATATCACTATCGTATCATATTGAAATAAGTACAAACATAAGTAATCCATAGGTAGTACAACACTCATAAAACCATGGCTTTAGGATATAACACTGTGATACCTCCATCATCCTTTTAATCCACCAGTGTTTTAACATCAGAATCAAAAGTATAAAATAATACTATGGGTCTACGCCCTTTAATTTTCACGTGAGTACAGGTGAAAACGGGTTTTTATTCCCTTTTATTTTCATGTAAGTACAGGTGAAAACGGGTTTTTATTCCCTTTTATTTTCATGTAAGTACCGGTGAAAACGGGTTTTTATTCCCTCTGTCCTGGATTTAGGATATGTAATGACATAATCATTTTGTTGGTTCAATACTTGATGATATCTCCACCTCGGGCACTTCATCCACATCAAGTGGAGCTGCTCCATCCTCAAACAAGGCATCGGGCACGAAATCTTGAAAAGAAAAATCAATCATTGCATTACTGAATATCCGTAGTTTTGGTTAGGCTCATTTTTACAGTCTCTTTTTCTCAGATTCCAATATCTGTATGGTCGTGTTTTCTAGTGTATAACACCAGTGCATGGTCGTGTTTTCTAGTGTATAACACCAGTGCATGATAGCTTTATCCTATGTCACACGTGACCATTATCCTGCCTTGTGGACTATTTTGACCTTCTACTGCAAAACTTCCCAATTTCCATCATTACTTGAACATTCTTTCCTTAAAATAATCAAGATAAACATTAATTGCAACACATTTAGGTACTAAAACGAGTAGCGGTTTAAGTTAAATGTCCCACAAACAGTCCGTTTCGCACTGATCGACCTAACCAGAAGAACGGCATATTTAGTCCAATTTCAAGTCGAAAAAGAATTGTTATTTTTGTAAAATTCATATTGCCAATATTATTTCTGAGGGGTAAATCAATTCTATATCAAAGTTTAATTTAGGACTATTTAATTATTTTTTTTTTTTTTTTTTTTTTGTCTGTCTCGATTAATTTTATGGACTTTTATCTTTTTTACCTGTTCATATTTGTATAATTGCTCAATCTGTCTGCATTACACAATTCGGACGATGTATCCATTACCATAGCCGTCTTAACCACTGTTCTTTGAAAGCTAAAATGTGTTTAAACGTCATTTAAAGTTTATACTGAATTTTCCAGTTTAAACCAAGTGTAAACTTAACTTTTTACGCTCCATCATAAAGCAAGGAAATATCCAATGGGTGTTTTGCTCTTGAAAGTTACATCAATATTCACCACACGTCATTTTGACTTCGACTCTCATTTTTAACTAGGGAATGTGAGAAAAAGAATTCATCATTATGCTTCAGTGTAGGATAGGAAAATTTCCACCCTCAAGATAAAAGATTAACGGTCAGACAGAAGGCTTTGCCGAGTATCTGACACAAAGTTCTGACCCTTTGGTGGAATTTTACTATCCTACTTCAATGCATATGAAGGATTCAATTATTCTTTCATAATATGACTGTCATCTTACATGACAAGACAACAGAATAGAGTTTTGATTGGCATATCGACTATCTGCTATTATTATATGGCTTTAATTTGAGTACTTATCTCATCTATCTGCGTTTTAAACCCATTTCCAAATTTGCATCAAAGAGTTCGGTGTAAACCAAACCTTATATCCTGTCTCAAAATATGGCAACATTTTCATGTATAGTTAAATTTTTGTATGCTTTATATGTATCCACTGCACACCATTTTGTTTATAATTTACGCTTTGTAGCCATAGCAGTGTGAGAAAAACAATCCTTTGTTATGCATCTGTTTTGTATACGAAAATTCCACCCTTGGGATGAGAATTTTGTGTCAGACACTCGGAAAACGAGGGATGAGAATGTTTCTCTCCTACACTGAGGCATACGAAGGTTTCTATTAATTCCATCCTAAACCTTCCATGTCTTCCATTGCGCGTTGGATCTCTCTCTCTCTCTCTCTCTCTCTCTCTCTCTCTCTCTCTCTCTCTCTCTCTCTCTCTCTCTCTCTCTCTCAACTACTATCATTTTATGACATCTCCCTCTATTCCATAGCTCTGTACTCTCCTGTGACAATATGAACTTTAATACATGAAATATTGAAGAAAGAATATATAGAGGATATCTACGGTTTTTAGTAGATATAAGGAAATATTTCACGAGTTAAGTGGGAAACATTTTATTGTCACGAGTGGCTCTACTCGTGACAATACAAAATGTTTCCACTCCACGAGTGAAATATTTCTTTATATCTACTAAAAAAACGCAGATTTTCTTTTAATTATATATTCTTTGAGGCAAAACAGTCAATTTGCATGGATTTTGTCTCCATTCTGTGCCAATGCGATTAACGGCTGCATTACTACATCGATAAAAAGAAGTTCCGAAATTTACAATAATTTTAGGACAGCGAGCGACCTTTTACAAATTTAGTTTCCACAAATAATGGTTCAAATTGTGTATTTTGTCAAAATAATGACTGTGTTCAAACGAAAATGAAGAGATTTTTATTTTCGCTAACATTTTTCTTGCGCGAATTGATACAGTGAGAATTGTTGGGGTGGGGGTACTGTAGAAACAGAGCGGTCACATCCGACAGATTTCAGAGCGTAACATCTTTAAGCAAAATATTTTAATGATTGTGAATTTTAGATACATTCATTTTGGTTCTTTATTTAGTTCATTTCTGCATTCAAACGTGAATTTTTGGCCTTTGCAAGCTTGCAGTCTAGTTCGGTAACAGACGCTGTACCTAAATAAATAAGGGTTTCACAGCATTTAGCTTTAGAGCCAAAATATTTGTTCTTCAGTGTATTCCTCTTATCTTGTTTGCCATTAATTCTGTTTCTCTGCTGATTTTACCAACATAAAACAAATCTCTATTGACGCGTCATCATATAAAATATTTTATTTGCAGGAAGAGTGATATCATTTCATCTTAAAATAATATTTCTTTAGTAAGTCAAATTCGCAATTTAGGTTTTTTGTTTCATTTTAAATTTACCCACAGAAAGGAAGACATGCGTCAAAACACTTGGCAATCTACCCCACCACGGTGTGATGTTACTATTGTACTCACATTCATGAACAAGATTCTAATATTCTATCAAAGCAAAAACATCGACTATAGTATGTGCAAAATAACATTTGTCAGTGTTGTTCTTTCTTTTATCGTACTTAACAGTGCCATTTAGGAAATGATCTTTACAAATGTTCATTTTGATAATGGTAGCCAATTTTAGAAATCGCATCCATAATTACAAATATTTCCAGTCGGTACAGTGATTATAATATATGAAGATTTTACCATGGCTTCACCATAGCATTCTTGATGACTGTTTGCTTACGTTTTTTTTTTTGTTTTTTTTTTTTGTTTTTTGGGGTTTTTTTAGATTCTATGTGTCGAGGCTATGAAGAAGCCATAGCGCGTTGCACGAAACACCCTAATTCATGGAATCGCCCAAGCTGGATGCGATCTGTTATCTCTGTTGTTCTTGTGGATTATTGGAACATTGTGATCTCCACCTAAGTCATTCTTCTAAAGTGATTACTGTGACAATCGAATATTTAGCAATAGAATTACGGTATATCTTGTTTACTACACAAATATATACTTCACAAATATATAAAGTTATAACTAAAATTAAAATGGAGAAATGCCGGCAATGGCTCACGTCGCGCGTACTATAGTCGGGTCTATTAAGAAGATACGCACCATTACATCGGTAGACCAGGTCAGACCAGATGACCATTTCTTGAGAGAAACAGAACACCCCGAGGCGACCTCCTCTCAGTGTGGTGTCGTAGATGTTTCCAGAGTCTGCAACAAGTCTCGTCTCCTCGAAGAAGAGAACTCTGAAACATCAGATCTATTTATAGTCATTAGCTAAGGTTACAAATAAAGTCTTGTTAGATTAGAAGCAGGCACTTTGATTTTTAAGAAAATAAAAACATGTATTCGATAGAAGTAATAAACGAACATCAATTCAATCCTATATATGAAGGTTATATAATTTCAAACGGTTTTCGTTGTCATATCGCTCTATTTTATTCGTTAGATGTATATTCATTTATAAAGAAAAGATTCGAGTTTGATTATCATGCTCATACTGTGATAGTAATTCTTGTAGTTCCACTATGTCAGTCAACCCTACCTAGCACTTTCTTATCTCAATAACTTTGACCAATAACAGGGTTGCCATCTATTGCTTCGTTACTAATTGGAAAGCATTATATAATGCAGGTCAGCTTTTGGGAGGACATATTAACAAGGTCCCACAGATTATATTAAACAATAGAGAGTATAAAGAGCAATCACATTTAAGTATTCCATTTGTCTTCTGAAAATTTCGAGTTATTAAAATCTTGAATATCATGCTCATTTCTTGTTTAAAATGGTATATATATATATATATATATATATATATATATATATATATATATATATATATATAACTTATTTTATTCTGCTAAGAAGCCATTCGAACTTGTTAATGTATGTGGGAATTAATAGATTTGAAGCTTACAGTCTTCTTATGTTTAATGATGTAAAAACCGTCAATAATCAGTAATTGATTAAGATTAAAATAAAATTTATCTTTCAAAAAATTAATTTTTTTGTGATAGCGTAGGAATCGAACGTAGGATTTTTTTTTTATAGCTGGTTTCGAGGAAATAGGAATGGCGAAATTTGGTTACACACAAATGTGCTAGAATATATTTATTGACAGAATGAAAATTCATGGAACTTAAAATCAAAAATTGTACCGACATTCAGATACATATTGAAAATGTAAATGATAAAATGCCGATATTGATCTTTCTTTCCAACTGCAAGCCCAGAATTTACAAATATTCGTTTGACGACTCCGACTATTTGAGAATTTCGTTCTACACAATAACAGAAATAACTCCATACCTCTTCCAAACATGTTTTTGAAAACCTTTTACAACCTTCGTTACAAACATCACGACAAAACTGGTTTGTTGCACCTGGATAGAATAGAATAATTCACCGAATAATGTACCCCTCCTCCCCAGCAAACCTTAAATGAAATATACAAGCATAGTGACTTTGAGTTTTTATAACTCAGAAAGTATTTATTGGATTTGTTTATAAATCTAAAGCATGGTGATTTTTATTTATGGCTAAAAGTATGTAAATTTGAAAATTATTGTGTGATAAGGAAACGTTAAGAATATTGTGTGATAAGGAAACGTTAAGAATACTGTGTGATGAGGAAAGGTTAAGAATATTTGTGATAAGGAAAGGTTAACAATAATGTGCGATAAGGAAAGGTAAGGGAAAATATTGGAACTATAAATTGTCCACGTATCATCGTTCTAAGCCAGTGGTTACCAAACTTTTTTGATCGCGACCCTAAATACCATCTTGTTTGACCCAAAATGCAGTACCGGTATAGGTCGCGAGGGTCCTCACGACCCTCATTTGGGTCGCAATCCAGGGTTTGGGAACCACTGTTCTAAGCCCTAACTTTTTATGGTCACCAATTATAATTTACACATTGTATGCATGTATGTATGTATGTATAGTGCCGACTAAAACTTAAGTTCTTATAATGTAAAGGTAAACATTACAAAACAATTTTAGGAAGATAAAACCTTCCAAATAAAAGCAAGCATGTAGTGCTACAAATAAAAGATACCATGAAAAGATGCTAAAGTTCTTTAAAAATATATAAAATAAAAGATAAAGGTACAAAATATAAAATTCTTAAAGTATAGGGTTACAATTTATTATATATATATATATATATATATATATATATATATATATATATATATATATATACATATATATACATATATATATATATATATATATATATATATATATATATATATATATATATATATATATATATATATATATCGTTCCAGTCCTGTAAGATACAAGATCTATGGTAAAAATTCTTTAGGTGCATATAAAATAAAAGGTCAACTATTGTTATCAAAACCGTATTCTGTAAAAAAAAAGTATTAGATTATCTCTTGTGGTACATCATCAAAAAGATTCTTTATTGAGTTCACATAAAATATAAAATTAAACATAAAGAAATAAAAAAAAAACAATTTCTGTATCGCAGGTTGGAAGTCGATGTAGTTATCAAAAATGTATTCCACTGTCAGTGGACATTGGCAAGGTACGCACTCTGGCTGATGTTTAGCTTTGAATAGGTATGCATGAGTCAGGTGTCCTATATCCAATCGGCACAATTCCACCTCATCTCTGCAGTTTGTTCTATATGAGGAATGCCACTCTCCAAAGATGGGTTTGATGTTTGGAAGCTTTAAAATATATAGAACATGCTTATGTATATAACATTTGAAGTCACTGTATGAATCTTCCATTCAGAATCGGGTGACAACAGAGCAGCTCTGGTTGCTTTATCTGCCAATGTAACTCGGCAGTCAACAGTACAAAATATATTTAGAGCTTCAATGAGCAAATCATGTTTCTGAAAGACTTAGGATAATAACGGGTTGTCATATTTAACGTTTTGCAATGTATTCAGCGTGGAAAGGAATCCCAAAAGATGATGAAGTTTAAAAAGAAAACAAGATTTATATATAGTCCAAAGATTTGAATATGGCTGTAATTTTTGCGGCACAAATGGAGGCTTTATCTGGTAACCAGCTTGATATCGTGCTGTGGGGAGTTGCAACTGAAGCTGCAATCTTGTCTCCATCTTTTGAACCGACTATATACAGGGACGTATCGCATCTGATTTAATTGAATCTAATCTTGGAAACAAGAGGATTGGTAGAGGATTATTTTGTAATGGCAAAGATAAATATTAGTCTTTTTTGAGGGTGGGTTGGGGTGTTAATAACCAATGTCGTAATTCGAGAATAGAGAATTTTCAGCATTGGCAGGATTTGTTTTTGCTTCTTCGAAATGAAGACAAATTCATCTGCCAAAAGGTGAAATTAAATCTTGGTTCCGAAGGTTTGGTACTTGGCCCAAAAGACGATAGTATATGCTGGATACAATCGATTGGATGATAGTTTGGTAATATACTGAAAAGCGAATTCATTTCTTTCATCTGAGATAAAGTGATGGTTCATATATATCAGCACAGAGACTTTGAAGGGGACGTTCTGAATGCTCCCAGACAAGTCTAAGTCTCCGATTGTATATCGGATCAAGCATCTGCGGTAAGACTGACAATATTCTGACCTGAGATACATTTATAATCTGAGGACAGCTTTCAGAAAGGGCGGAACCTACCTTAACTCTGCAATTTTTATCTTTCCAAAAGTTAGATTAGTTTCCCCCTTAGAGCAAGGTCGAAATAGTCATTCATAATGCCGTACTTCTATATAGTGTCATAAGATTTCTACAATTCAACAAATATCGCTGCTATATGCTCTTTCTGTATGAAAGTTTTTCTGACGACTGTTTAAAATTTGACTAGATGGTCAATTGTGCTTCTCTGGCGTCTGAATCCACACTGAAAGTCTAATATTAATTTCTTGGATTGAAAATGCCAGAAGAGCCTGTCATTCACCATTTGCTCCATGGTTTTGCAAATACAGCTTGTTGGTTTTGGGGTACGAGAGTTGAAAAGGTCGATACGGTTCTTGCCAGGCTTGGGTACCAGTATTAACGTTTGCTTCATGCCATGATGGCGAGAAGTCGTCTGTTTCTGAGATTTTAATAAAAATGTTTAATAGTGTATTTAGAGCAATACCATTCAGTTGATGGTGGATATCATCTCGTCTTGCTGAAGTGACATGAACTCGATCAAGAAAGTCGTGTAGTTCCCTGAGAGTAAAAGGTTTATTGTAATCTTCAGCGCTAGCAGGTGTACATGTAAAGATACCGTTTATTTCACGTTTTTGACAAAACGAAAATATTTACCATTGTTCTTTGGTGAGGAACATTTGGAGAATGTTTCGGACAATGGTTTTACAATTTCTGGTTGAGTAGTGACCAATTTATATGATACATCTCTTTTTTCTTTTCTTCAGCCAATGATTTTCCGTACATTGTTCCGTATTAATTAGTACAGGAGTGAAACTTCAAACTTCGTGTTTTTCTCTTGCTCTCTCAGATGGTATGAAGAGGTTTAGCAATGGTATATACAGGACATATTCAGATTTTCACTTATTGCATTGGCATTCAAATCCCTAAACACCTTTTCGCACGCCCTGATAGCGCCCTTAAAAACATCATCAAACCATACTTTACTGATACGTTTAGGGACTGCAGAAGGTGTTGGTACTATATTCCCAGCAACATCCTGGAGTATGTTAGTAGACAAAAGTGTCGGATCCGCTACTTTTTCGAAACGATCATTGGTTAATTTTGATTCGCAGAGGGACTGAAACGTTGCCCTATCTGCTTTATTCAATTTATATCCCTGACCTAACCTCTGAGGTTCGAGTGTATTGTTGAGTACATTGGGAAGTGGTCACTACCACAGAGGTCGTTCCAACTTCCCAAGAAAAAAAGTCAAATAGATGGGTCGCAGATGGTCAGATGTAAGGAGGAGTATGATCCTATTTTGGATGTATTAGATATAGAAATTGTCTTTAAAAGGCAAAGATTGTTTTTTAAAATAAAATCCTCTATTTTCTTCACTCACACGGTGATATCTTTGCAGCTCGAAACTGTTTGATGGCTGATAAAATCGGCAAGTAGAACAAAAGGTGCTGGTAACTTTTGGTCACGATATGATAAATTGCTTGGAGTACTTTGGGGAAGGTATATTGAGCATAGTGTAAGAGTTTTATGTATGGATACACGAATAGCTATAGCCTGTAATGTAGCATTTCGACGAATCTGGCTATGAGGAGTTTTGTTTTTTATAATGAATTACACTTCTCCAGAGGTCTTATCAGTATTTCGTGAAAAGCAGCTGTAGGCTGTAAAATTCTTCAGATTATTTGTACGATTTTTCTTTAGAAAGGTCTCCTGAAGGCATAGAGCTAGTGGGTTTGTGCTATAAGTAGAAGTCATATTTCATCAATATTTGCTTTTAAACCTCGGCTATTCCAATATATTATCGTATCAGATATAATATTTATGAAAGTCGTGGAAGTACGGAACTTATTGGAGGTTTTCCTGATGGTGTATGTGTGTGTGTGTGTGTGTGATCAGTTTCCATACTCTCAAGACTTCCAAACTTATTAGAGTCGTCATAACACAAGTCTGGTAGATTCTTTAATTCTTTCTTTCTCTGCTTTAGAGCACGCAGTATCACTTGAACCAGCGGTTTGCGACACTTTTTGTGGACCGGATCGAACAGAGTTTTCACTGCTGGATTAATTTTTATTTTCGCGTCATTCACCGCTTGGGTGCGGGTTCGCATTGGTTTTAGAGGCATAAAGACTTTAAATTTAATTTCGTACTGTGGCCAGGTGATGTTTTGAAAGAATATGTATGTATGTATGAATGTGTGTATGTATGTATATATGTATGTATGTATGTATGTATGTATGTATGTATGTATGTATGTATGTATGTATGTATGTATGTATGTATGTATGTGTATGTGTGTTTATGTATGTATGTATGTATGTATTATCGTTTAGCGGCACCTCCGCACAACAATGCTATATGGTGCCCAATTTAAAGTAAGGTTCTAAAGATGTAAAAATGAAGAACGGCACAAAACTTTAGGAAGAGAATACTTGGAAGCTATCTGTTTTTTTTTTTTTGTTGTTTTTTTTTTTGTTTTTTTTTTCCTGGCAGTGTTAGATCCAGTTGTGACTTCCAGGATTTTTCTGCGTCAATGAAAGTCATACCTTTCTCATACCTGAATGTCTTGTTTGTGCTTCCAATGCAGACAGTCTTTGGAGTTTAAAAAAGTGGTCACGTTGGCAAGTGTTCTCTTTGAATGACGATTCATCGTAAAACCCTCCAGCCCACATCTGGGGTAAACTAGCTTCCATTTGAAGCACCGTAAGGGATTAGGGATGAAATGATCCACTGGGATATTCAAGAACCCTGCTTTAATCGAAGAAGGTAAAGTGGCATAGTTAAATGTGAAGATATATATATTGGTGGAGATCAACTTGCAGTTTTGGCGAGTATTAATTCTTGTTACCTGCAAGACATTCTGAGATCTGAGATTTGCAGCCATCTAATTCCTTCGATTGCACGAAACCTTTGCACCAGTTAAGAGATTTGTGTTGAGATACCATAATGGGTATCGCGACTAATCGCTTTGAACGAAGCTGATTATCAGTCATTAGCTGAGTTGTTCCTGATCCTTTAGAGACCAGGTCTCACACTGTTGGTTGTAGTTTTGTTGGTTTTTCCATTAACAGAAGACAATAACTTTTCTACCCACCTCAGACCACAACAAGGAGACAGAGATTAACGTTCATTCCTTGCGCTCTCATGTCAGGGCTACACGGGGTGATATACTCGAGTAAAGTAGAATCCTTACTTGATTGACCCTTGCCACCACCCTCATTTAATTATTCGACTAGTTTAGGGTTTAACATGATGACTTTAGTCAATTCAAAGCGAAGCAATTTCAGTTTTTGAGTGACTCAAGGAAGCGTGGCAACAGTAATTTACAAAACAAATTATTAAAGCTGCAAAGATAACGATGCAATAGAGAAATTTGCTCTGAGCGGGAGCTTTGTATAGTAGGTAGCTTCAAGACAGATCATCCATATATATTACTACGTAAAGAAATACATTGTAAGAATTGGTTATTCTATATAGCTTTCACATACTATATGACTTTGGGCAAAAGGAATTTCTTTGATTACTTTAAACTAACGATAGCGTCGGACGTGCGCAGTGCGAAACCGTAAACTGATGTTTATCTTACCGGATCAGTCCAATATGCGGTCGGTGGATCAATTCCCACCTGTACGCGGTCTTTTCTTTCCATCCAATATTTCGGGGATCTTTCCATAGTAGTTTAACCTACAATAGATTTATGACAATAAGAATTGAAAATTTTTTGATTTTTCGTGTATTTTGAATTTCTGGGAAAGCTTCATAAAATCTTTACTAAATATATTTATGAGCATAATTATCAAATAATAGTAGATTCCGTCCAATAGATTAGCTCTCTAATATTTTATTTCTAAAACACCCGCCGCAGATGCACAAAATTTCTCAAAATTTTCAACAATTTTAGATTTTATAATGTCTTGCTTATGATACTGGGATTTTGTGTAGGATGTAGAAAAATAAAACAGATGAAAATATCTCTTACATTTTAACATTGTACATCGGGATAAAAGAGTTGTGGAATTTCTATTATGAAACAAGACTCGTTTCCGAAGAACTTGGGCTTTAATTATTATACTGCTAAATGTTCATTTTGAAAAATTATTCACAATCCTAAACTTAGCAATTGGAAAGATATTTAAAAATATCAATCTGGGAAACATACATTGAGAAATTGAGTGAAACCGGGACAGATTTTGATATGTAGCAGATCTAAAGCAGACTGCTTAGATTTAGAAGCTTAAATAGTGGGCAAAAGTACTCCTCAATGCATATTGAAATAAATTTATACACTTAAACTATTTTCAACACGAGGCACTTGCCAACTTGTTTTCGGGTTGGTGTTTGCAGAAGTCTAGCCAGAAATATGATATTCTGCTTTGAGAATTTACACGATGGTTTTCTAGTACATCCAGCTGTCAACAAAAGAGGTTTTGTAGATGCAATATACCTATAAATATCAATCAATTGTGAAAAAATAATATGTTGAAACTATAACACACCTGGTCTTTCGTATCACCTGTATGCCACAACGCATTTCGCAAAACTTCTCCTGGTCCAGTTTTAGACTTGATCAGTTTAAGCTGTATCCCCGGTTCCGCCACAGCACGGAACGGCGCTGCATGCCAATAGGTTTGGCGCGCTTTCTTCCACATGACGGTGTAAAAACTGGCACTATCTTGGTAACTGAAGATAAGGCCAGCGTAGTCGTCATCAACGTCTGTATTGACGAAAAACGTGCCGCTGAAGTCCACGCCACTGAAACCGTTGTAACCTGTATAGAAGAACAAACGCAGAAAATATTAATTATAATTCACATGGACTTAAGAAGAACATGAAATCTGAAAAAGGCTTATATTATGAAGAGTATAGATGTCATTGCAAAATTCTTTGGATAACAAAATCAGCTTTTTATGGTGTGAAACGTCTTGTACAGAACAAACACCACACCTGCTAAATTATTTTCTATGATATCTAAATATAACTGAAAACTTTCCTGGTAATGCTGAGGTCAACTTAAAAAGCAGATCAGACTTATTCTAGTAGAAGGGGATTTTAAAAAAATATTTGTATTTCCCACAGCGGGGCTTCTTCATAACCTTGATTTTAATTCATCGATGTTATAACAAAAAAATGTGAATGCTACAATACTATTGCTAAAGTACAGATTACAGGAATCAGAAGTACATCTAATCAGTCCTTAACCTTATAAACTGAAGGTGACAATCTCGATCTAGTTAGAGCGCGGAAAATAGTCTGGTATACTGTCATCCTTTTCCGACAAAACTACGTCAGATCAGGTTAAACGGAATGTTTTAATTTTGATCAAAAGACTTCACACTTCCTGAATGGGATGGAAAATTCGAAGCAGAATACGAAAAACAGTTGTATTCATAGCTTGTAATCATGCCAGCTATACAGTGTTTATATGTGTGTGCGTGCGTGTGTGTTCTTTGTTTAGATCAAGGAAAAACGAATTTTGAACCTGGCTTTAATGGAGGCCATGTTGTTGCTAGAGATAATACCTCAGACACCGACTCGACATATTATGTTCTGTGAAGACGTTTCTACCATGGTGGTTCTGGAAGCCGCCTCAGAAAAATTGCATTACTGCACTAGAGTGACGAAATCCTTTAATGTCTATTACAATCTGGAGACGTACAGTTTTGCGATGTGTTTAGGTTGGCAACACACTCTTTTTTGAGCAATTGGCGATTTACTGCGAACAAGCAATGTATTATGCAACTGAAATATCGAGACGCTGGTTGTTGAACAAGATTCATTCGCTAAATGTAAGCCCGATATAGTCCGTTTAAAACATCAAACACTATAACAGATTGCCTGCCTTTGAAAGGATTTACTTTAATTGCTGCTTTGATGTTGAGTGATTAAATTGAGATGGATAATATTTAGTCTTTAGTACTATATTTTCACTGTTCTAAATCAGCGCGTATGCTAGTGAAAGTGACCTTTTACATATGTAAAGTCAGTCACTGATACAGACGATAGCGTTTGTAAGCCGTGGGAACGACTGTCAAGTCGCCTGCCAGTGTTTTGATATTGCGATCACGTTAAGCATTGCTTCTTCGCAATCAATCGCCGTCTTCTATATTGGAAACTAAAATAGGTTATGGATGTCACAATTGATTTACCAACCCCATGATGTCAGAGATCAAAATATGCACGTTGATTTACCAACCCCATGACGTCAGAGATCAAAATATGCACGTTGATTTACCAACCCCATGACGTCAGATATCAAAATATGCACGTTGATTTACCAACCCCATGATGTCAGAGATCGCAATATGCACGTTGTTAGCATATTTATGGTAAGCATGACAATTACGTACCGTAGTTTGAATATACTCATTATATCTAATAAATAACACTTCACCAAAGTCCGTTATCGCAGTAAGAATATTTCAGAACATCATTCAAGCAAAAATGATTCAAGCTAAAACACACTGTTTAAATGCATTTTGTTTTTTAAAAAAATAATTGCTATCTTCACAAAGTTTGCATGAACTAATAGCGTAATCAGTTCAGGGAGGAAAAAAACACAAAAAAACAATCCTGCCAACAAACGGGATATCAGATGGAGTAAAAGGGAAGAGTCTCGTGTGCATATGGAAGAAAGCTTACAGAGAATACTGTTGGGGTGGGGGTTCTGTAGAAACATCAGACAGCGGTCATATCCGACAGATTTCAGAGCGTAACATCTTTAAACAAAATTTTGTAATGATTGTTGAGTTTACCTATAATGATTTTGGTTCTTTGGTTTGTTTATATATGCATTCAAATGTGAATTGTGTGACTTTGGTAAGCATGCTGTCCAACTCGGAAATAGATTCTACATCCAACTTTCGATTGTCATTTAATTTCGGTTCCCAATCAAACCTCATCTAATTCCGATTTCTCTATCGTTTTCAAACACGATTATGATTGTGACGAGTGTTAAAATCGCTGCTGAAACAATTTTATTACTATATTTAATCAAAAGATTTTCCTAAAAACTTGTACTGTTTGTCGTAAATTTTAACAGGTATACTTTATTGTATTGGGTGACGATGGATATCGAATACAAACGGGTCATGTAAGTTTAGTCACTGACAATATGCACGGTACATTTCGAAAACTAATTTATTTTTAAAGTTTATACTTCAAGCCTACGTTTTGTTGTTTGGAGTTAGTTTGGGGGCATTTTGTTGATGGCACCTCCTCATTAATAACATAAACGTGTACCACAGTCTTTACATATTTTAAGAGATCTTCGTCCTGATGGAGCGAGAGAGAGGAAGGGAATGAGAGAGAGACATAGACAGACAGACAGAGATCTAACTAAAGGGTCTACTGTACAGCCATGATACATTTTAAGATCTGTTCGTCTTGATTGGGAGAGAGAAAGAGGAAGGGAGGGATAGCGAAGGAGCAGCAGAATAAGAAAAATGAAAAAGACCTAAATATGGAAATACAAGTTTGAATAACATACATAAGAGCAGATATATTTCCTAAATGGGAGAAGAGAGTAGTTCCAAAAGTGATATCGCCACAGTGGCGATAAAAGTAGTATCGCCACTGTAGCGATATAAATGTTCTCCCACTGATACATTTCAGTATCTCATTATGAAATATATCATAAATAAATCGAAATTGGTTCATATCTCTCCATCCGTACACTCGATATTATCACTATCACACATCCACTTCGAGTTTAACGCCATTTTGTATTGGTATCTGACTGGTTCAAACTGTGTATATAACAGTTAAAGAAGCCAGATAACAAAAGAATATAGAGGATTTCACTTTGAAATATATAAGCACAAAACATTTAAGTTATTTACCATTGGTCCATTAACAAAATAGGATCGTTTTTCAACTCTGTTATATAAGTGATCAGCAATTTATACTATAAATCTACTAAAATACTTGTCTACCACATGATCATGGTGCATTCAATTTATGTGTTATAAATTTAATGAGAAATTTACTTTTTGTTGTGGAAATACATTGAGCCTCAATTTACTGTTTTTTCCACATCAGATGTAACTCTTTGTTGATTTAGTTCTCTAATCTGTTCATTTTCTCCACGGTAATACCATTTTATTCTCGTTACTTTTACGCAATCTTTACAAATTTAGTGTTTTGTATTTCCATTTTCCATTTCCTCTGTATGTTTTTCTTGGTTGAATTTGTAATATTTTACCACTGGACCTGTCTCAAATTTTGATGGTATGAATAATTTATGTAGCTTAATTTCTATAATCAAAACATGGAAAATGAAAATTCTGAAGAAAACAAACACTATATCTTCAAATTCTATATATCTGCACACTGTGAAAGTTATACTAGATTTACTACATACGTGTGCTGTAAAAACTCTTCCCATATGAACTGATTTTGTTAATGTTGTGTTAATTATTTGTAACAAAAGGTTCTATGAATGTGTCACAATTGTACGTGGTAAACCTTTTGTGAACGAAATATGCGTAATTGATGGTGTGTCTGGCACGATTACTATATCTTCTTGCATGAAATTTCAGTGAAGTTTAAATATGTCCTAACGATTGCATATCTTCTTGTATGAAATTTCAGAGAAGTTTAAATATGTCCTAACGATTGCATATCTTCTTGTATGAAATTTCAGAGAAGTTTAAATAATGTCCTAACGATTGCATATCTTCTTGTATGAAATTTCAGAGAAGTTTAAATATGTCCTAACGATTGCATATCTTCTTGTATGAAATTTCAGTGAAGTTTAAATATGTCCTAACGATTGCATATCTTCTTGTATGAAATTTCAGAGAAGTTTAAATATGTCCTAACGATTGCATATCTTCTTGTATTAAATTTCAGAGAAGTTTAAATATGTCCTAACGATTGCATATCTTCTTGTGTGAAATTTCAGAGAAGTTTAAATAATGTCCTAACGATTGCATATCTTCTTGTATGAAATTTCAGAGAAGTTTAAATATGTCCTAACGATTGCATATCTTCTTGTATGAAATTTCAGTGAAGTTTAAGTAATGTCCTAACGATTGCATATCTTCTTGTATGAAATTTCAGAGAAGTTTAAATATGTCCTAACGATTGCATATCTTCTTGTATGAAATTTCAGTGAAGTTTAAATATGTCCTAACGATTGCATATCTTCTTGTATGAAATTTCAGAGAAGTTTAAATATGTCCTAACGATTGCATATCTTCTTGTATGAAATTTCAGTGAAGTTTAAATAATGTCCTAACGATTGCATATTTTCTTGTATGAAATTTCAGAGAAGTTTAAATAATGTCCTAACGATTACTATATCTTCTTGTATGAAATTTCAGAGAAGTTTAAATATGTCCTAACGATTGCATATCTTCTTGTATGAAATTTCAGTGAAGTTTAAATAATGTCCTAACGATTGCATATTTTCTTGTATGAAATTTCAGAGAAGTTTAAATAATGTCCTAACGATTACTATATCTTCTTGTATGAAATTTCAGAGAAGTTTAAATAATGTCCTAACGATTGCATATCTTCTTGTATGAAATTTCAGAGAAGTTTAAATAATGTCCTAACGATTGCACAGACATTTATGTCATTTTCATTATCCCTTATTGTGTTCCAGACTTCATAGACTAGCTTGCAGTCTATTACATTGAATCTTTATTCAGCATTTTTAAAAATGTTGTTTGAATCAGGTTCATGTTTCTGTATGTTTCCCGTTTTATTTCTTCTGTAATGTCGTTAATTACGCTGATATGACATTGTCTATATTGTAGTAGCTTTGTCACGTTTTTCACGTATACCGTTTACTTATTTACCTGTGATGTTTTTGAATGTACTTTCTTTTTTCACTGTAATTAACGCAAATTCGCAAGCTGTGTATGTTTCATCTTCTTCATGCGCCATTTGCATGCTAAAAGCGCGTTATCTTTAAAAAAAAAAGTTTTCATGTTCTTTAATACTGTTATTCATGTTAAGTGCTTCTTCCGATTCCGTTGCGCTCTCGCTCCGTGAAAAGGTGTCGCCGCTCTACGACTTGGACATAATTTATTTAATGACATACTATTTCAGCCAGTTCCCAAGTGTTACTTCATTCATCCTTTCCCTTGCTTTTACAAAACATTACCCCTATATATTCTCCCTTTAAGTCTTTCAGTTTGTAAACGACTGGCTCACCTAAAATTACTTGAGTGAATTTTAAAATTTCCTTGGAAAAGTTAGGAAGGTATCTCTTTTCGAACTTTTGACTGTTTCGCCAATTCTAAATTTAAACATTCCTAATATATCAGTTGTCAGGTAAGCGAATATATTGATCTATACTTTTGATCTGACTTCTTTCTGGTTTGTTTCAACCGGGGTCATGTCTCTTGATCTATGATGAGTATTATGCCAACCATCAATTAGCTTTGGTAAAATGTCAACGCTTGTTTTGGTGTCATTTTGAGTGAAATGCTTCACATTCTAGTCTTTATGTTTCTGTTAAACCTTTCCACTATATATGCTTTTTCGTCGGAGTAACTTGAAAACTATACAATGCTTTCCTTTTCCAGCAAATCCTTAACTTTTCTGTTGCAAACCTCTTTTCCTTTATGAAACTCTATCTTTTCAAAGTATTGCTCTTTGAATATTTCTCTCAGAATATCATGTATGTCATCTCCGTTTTATGTTTTTGGTTCTTCAGCCCAAGAGTATTTGGAAAGAAAACCAAGGATCCCTAGAAAGGACTGACGCTCTACTGGGCGAAAATAATTTGCAGGAATTCAAGAGAAGACCATATCTTCCTTTTTGACTGTCGAGTGTAGAACCATCTCTGATATCCTTAAGCGATAACACGATTTTCAAATTAGCTGCTGTGGTACACATATTGTCAGCTTGGCACCGTTTTCATTTAGGACAAAGTAGACATCATTGGAAGTCTTTTGGCGAAACTCCATATCATAATGATCATCCATTCAGGGGGAGCAGTGACAACAATATTTGTAAGACAGTCGTCGTGGCAGCCATATTGGATGTACCACTGGCATCATTTTCATTTAGGACTTGGTGAAAATTCCCTGTCATATTGATCATCCATACAGGGTGAGTAGTGACAGCACGATTTTGAAGACAGTCGTCGTGGCAGCCATATTGGATGAACGAATGCAACCATTTTCATCTAGGACCAATTAAGTATCATAAGAAGTCAATTGGTAAAAGCGACACTTTTTATAGCCATCCATTTGGAGGGGAGTAGAGATAACAATATGTTAAAAATATGACTTTCCATTCAGGAGGAGTAGCAATAACAGGAATTTCAAGATGGCTGCTGTGGCGGCCATATTGGACATCAGATTGGCACCATTTTCATTTAAGGCCAACTGGACATAATAAGAAGTGTTCTGGTTAAACTCCACCTCAATATGACTTTCTGTTCATGTAAAGTTGTGATAACAACATTTTTAAGATGGCTGCCATGGCAGCCATCTTGGAAGTCAGACCGGTACCATTTTCATTTAGGAACAACTAGACGCTATAAGAAGTCGTTTAGTAAAAACCCAATGTTGATATGACAATCCATTCAGGAGAAATATAGATAACAAGATATTCAAGATGGCCGCTGTGGCGGCCATATTGGACATCAAATCGGCACCATTTTAATTTAGGTCAAACTAGACATCATAAGAAGTCTTTTAGTGAAAACCCCATGCTTATACGATGATTAATTCAGGAGAAGCAGTGATAATATTTTCAAGATGGCCGCTGTGGCAGCCATATTGGATGTCCAAGCAGCACCATTTTCATTTAGGACCATGGGATGAATGTTGGTGTAAAATTTCAATGCAATCCTCCAAGTAGTTTAGGAGAAGTAGCGATAACAAACCTGTGCTAACGGACGGACGACGGACGATATACGATGGACGACGGACAACAGACCAAACCATAAGCTCTTCAGGTCTATGACCAGTAGGGATATATATATATATATATATATATATATATATATATATATATATATATATATATATATATATATATATCTCTGTCCAAAACTATTTATATCTCTTGTTGAATTTCTCATTTGCTTGCACATCAACAATGTATGATTGCCACTGGTCATCCACGTAACTAACATAAACTCTTTTAAATGGAAATCTTCTCCCTTGCTTCTGTATGGCGTAATTCGATTGTTCCGATAATTATTCTTTCAATTTAGCGTATTTTATTTTCATTCCGTCCATTTTAATTTGTTCCTACAATTGACTGATATTTGTGTAAGCAACTGGTCATTTAAAACAATATAAAGCAATACATGTAATACTTTATGATTGATACGTTATCTTTAGGTGTTATCAACAAGCTTACATGGCGACCGTGTACAATAGGTACTTTCATTTTCAAAAAATATCAGCGTTTCCTTATTCCTTTGAAAGGTATGATTGATTTCAGATTTATGTCAAACTACTTCTTGTTGGGTCGTCATGCGAGTGTGTCTACTACGCACAAATGCTTATATCAGCGATTATGTTCCATCCTTTTTTTAGATATTTGCGCATGGTCGAGGGGATATACGGGTCGGTGCGTGGAGGTAAGGAGATTATCGTCGTAACTCACGGACCTGGGTTCAAATATCAGTAAGGGAACGAGTATAATAATTATCTAACCTGTATGATAAAATGTTATCTCAATATATGAAAAAGACTCAGAGATCTCAAGGGGCACCTTAGAAGGAGAGGATACAGACATAGCTACATCGAGGAGGCTATTATGTTACGGAATTATGTATATGGAATCTATAATGTGCCTAAACTTTTGGCCTATGACTGTACTTTAAAATTGTGTCAAATAGTGAGTCACATTTAAGTTTGGTTAAGTTGTACTTTAGTCAAATAAACAACATGTTTACTGACCTTTTGTTCAAGGTCGGAGTTGTTTATCATCCCTTGAGTATTTTCCCACTAAATCGACGCATTTAGTATTGCATTCTGTTGTGAAATATGCCATTTGCAAAGAGTATATAAGACATGGATATACGAATTATATGCATTCCAATTTTAAATCCTGTTTTAAAAACATCTGTTTTGTATGATCAGTTTTGGAATCATCAGATGTTTGGAATCATAGTCGTGCTGTAATATTGTAATGCTGTAATGCTGTATAAATAATTCGACTGGAATTATTTTTTGGAACATCTAATGGAGTTGCCTGAAGTGTTCATCAACCTTTGGATTTGTATTTAGGACATTGGGATGCCTGTGAACATTCTTAAGGATGATCTGGATTACATTATCGTTGGTACATCATGACATTCCAGACCCATTCGTTCGGAACAATCTTTCATTCGGAACATTCGTTCATTACGAAGATTCATTTATTCGGAACATTCATTAACTTGGAACATTCATTCATTCGGAACATTTTATAGTTTCTATATATACAGGACTTGTGATTAGGACACTAATAATTATTGGATTATTTGGATTTTAATACACGATACTGTAAGTGTATTTTGATTTTCACGTTAATTATTTAGAAATTAATTGTTTGTTGATTTTACAAACATTGTTGGTTTCATTTTCATTTTGTTACGTTTTTTCTTACCATAGGGTCGTAACAATTAACAAAACTAGACTCCTCGATAGAGGAGCCCTCTTTTAATATAACAGCAAGAAAACCAACAAACGCGTCACTTCGTGGTTACTTTCCCCCACGACGCCCCAAAGTTACAACGGATACTTCGGAAGCATTGGAACTAGATTGAATCCTCCGAACATCTCAAGGGCATATTTCAAGACGTTCCTATGGTTGCGTAGCGTACGCCTAAAAATC
>JAQPZY010001176.1:182500-245000 GCA_029931535.1 Margaritifera margaritifera
TGTGTGCGCGCGCGCGCGTGTCTGTGTGTGTGTGTGTGTGTGTGTGCAAGGAAAAATATTGGTAGACCATAATAAGATAAACTTAAACTTTTCAATCAAAAGCAAAGTTCAGACCGGGACAACAATATCTTAATCGCAAGTTTGTCCGATTTCAGAGTTAATGTTTGCTCTTCTAAAAAGAACTTTCAATGACCAGATGTATTCGCTAATTTGAAGTGGTTTAATTTTGAGAGTGGTCGCAAAGGAAGGTTTAACACTATATATTTAGAAAGTACAACATAGAATACAAACCGTCTGAATCCTCCTGGTTAGGGTTGGGTCTTAGGGGGCAATTGTCCTTTAAATCACGGACACCATCATTATCATCATCCTCGTCACATGCATCACCTGTTGACAATAGTAAATCCATGTTTGTCATTACCTCTAATAATTCTAAGACTAATATACTTGAAACATATAATTATAATAAAGGTCAGCGTAGTAGTGAGAATGGTGTCAAGCATGTCACGTGTATAGCAATGTGCTCTAATCAAGTTATTACTTAAAGCAATTAGTTTCAAGTGAAATTCTTCATCTTCTTTATTAACACAGCAATTTTTTATTATTATGAAACAAGAGCAGAAACAACAGAAAGAATTACAACAGTCTGGATTGCATATTTGAATATTGTACTTTCTTTTTACATGTTTTAAACCTTGAAGACATTGCCTACCCACTCCATCTTTGTCAGTGTCGGCTTGATCTGCATTTGGGATACTTCTACAATTATCCTGGTTGTCTTGGAGACCATCAGAATCCCTTTAAAAAGTGAAATACAGACACTAATTGCTACCGCAATATTTGTATGTATAAAAAGGGAATCATTCCGCCTCTTTTTAAATCTTCTGCAAAATATCATACAATCTACATTTCAATAATCTGTTTTCTTGCCGAACTTGAGAAAAATAAGAGTCCCTCAAAGGGATTGATGCTCTACTGGGCGAAAAGAATTTCCAGGAATTCAAGATAAAACCATTTCTTCCTTTTAACTGCTGAGTTTTGAAACCATCTCTGATATTCTTCAGCGATAACACGATTTTCAAATTAGCTGCTGTGGTGGACATATTGGATGTCAGATTGGCACCATTTTCATTTAGGACAAAGCAGACATCATCAGAAGTCTTTTGGTGAAAACCCCATATCATAATGATCATCCATTCATGGGAAATAGTGACAACACGATTTTGAAGACAGCCGTCGTGGCAGTCATATTGGATGTACCACTGGAACCATTTTCATTTAGGACCAACTATCATAAGAAGTCTATTGGTGAAACCTCCATGTTGATATAGCTATCAATTTGGAGAGGAGTAGAGATAACACTATTTTCAAGATAGCCACCTTGGAGGTCATATTGAGAGTCAGTCATTTTTATTTAGGACCAACTAGACACCATAAGAACTCTTCTGATGAAAACCCCATGTCAAAATGAGTTTCCATTTAAGAAGAGTAGCGAAAACAAGATTTTCAAGATGGCCACATATTTGACGTCAGATCAGCACCATTTTAATTTAGGATCAACAAAACAATATAAAAGGACTTTTATTGAAAACCCAATGATGATATTACCATTCATTTAGGAGACGTAATTATAGTAAGATAATTAAGCTGGCCACTGTGGAAGCCATATTAGAAATCAAAACGGCACCATTTTCATTTAAGACTAACTAGACATCAAAAGAAGTCTTCTGGTGAAAACATCATGTAAATATGACTTTACATTCAGGAGAAGTAGTGATAATAAGATTTTCAAGATGGCCGCTTAGGACCAACTAGACATTATAAGAAGTCTTTTGGTGAAAACCGCATGTCAATACGACTTTCCGTTCCGGAGGAGTAGCGATAACAAACTTGTCAAGATGGCGGCCATATTGGATGTCAGATCTGCACCAACTAGACCATGGGTTGAATGTGTGTATAAAGATTCATAGCAATCCAAGTAGTTCAGGAGGAGTTGCGATTACAAACTTGTGCTAACGGACGGACGGACGAAAGAACATCCCATGAGCTCTTCTGGACTATGACCATTAGAACTAAATGACAAATCCGAATCATCACAAGTCCACACACACACACACACACACACACACACACACACACACACACACACACACACACACACACACCAGTCAATGTTTTCATGCACTTTAACGGGGCTTTGCGTCTTTATGAAAAATATTCTTTTTTTTTCCTTTTGGTGGACTCGTTGCTACTATAGATTTTATAAGAGATTTAACTTAAAATTAATTTCACCAAATAGTACAGTGATACTGTACAGAAGTGACCTGCAAATTGGAATGTGGCAACTTATCAAAAACAGAATAATGTTGGTTCAAAAAGCTATTTAAGATTCAAAAGTTCCAGATCTTTATAACAAATGTGACCAGAACAATACTCAGGCTCTTTTCAAATACGTTAGTAATGCCTAATTGAAACCATAATCATTTTTTACCGTCAAATTCCCCTCCACCACCCACACACCCCAACAGTGACCCGAGGCTGGTAATATATATATATATATATATATATATATATATATATATATATATATATATATATATATATATATATATATATATATATACACACACAAACAATCCTGCTATGACTGCATATATAAAGTTTCATAACAGAAGTAGTGTCCAACAATGCCTCTATAACTGACATTTTGACATTTTAGTCCATTTGATTTTTTTTATTCCCTCCTAGGGTGACCGGACGAGGGAGTTAAATATTACATACATTATGCACATTGTTATCATTTGGACACAGGTTTAGTGGATTTCAACTCGGCGGTGTGTGAGGAAGTTAGTGTAACGGACAGATGAACGAATGGACGGACAGATGGAGACTATAACAATATTCCAGAGAGTTTTATTAAAAGAAAGAAGCGTGGAAATGCTAAACAATGTTCAGCTCCGTAGTTTCAGCCGGGTAAATACAAATTCATTGTTCTCAGTACTTACTCGTCATCATTTGTGTCACACGCGTCACCCACGAGATCATTGTCGCTGTCAAGCTAAAAAAAATGTCAATTAGTTGTTGTTTTGTTTCATTTCTCCCTAAAGCGATTCTTATTAGAAACTTGTTAATGAGAACACAACTCTTATTTGCAAGTATTTAATAATAACTTAAAACACAAAACTAGATCCATTGAAATTTACCTTTTCTGTTGAATAGGTTGAGAAGAAAATGCTCAAGGATATAAGTTTTTAACAAACATGATTTTTTTAAATGCATTTAAATGTATAGTACCTGGAATTCACACTGAAATGTATAGTGTCTGGAATTCACACTGAAATGTATAGTGCCTGGAATTCACACTGAAATGCATAGTGCATGGAATTCACACTGAAATGTATAGTGCCTGGAATTCACACTGAAATGTATAGTACCTGGAATTGACACTGAAATGTATAGTGCCTGGAATTCACACTGAAATATATAGTACCTGGAATTCACACTGAAAGAACATTGTCCCTCTCTCTATTTTTTATTGGTTGCAAAGAGTACATTAGGTTAGGCTTTGTCACATTTTGCCTTAACGATATTGTCGTTCAGAACAATATCTTATTTGAGACTAGCTATATTTTTAATAAAAATCAGAATAAAATGCAAGTGTTTGAACATTGCAAAAGTCTACTATTTCCACTATTTTCTTACATGTTGACTGACGCTTCTTCCATTTTATAAGACTAGTCGTAGTGGACACTATATGGATCGAGCTGAACAAGTACTAGAACCAGTCAAGTCACAAACTCACAATCACATGGACAAAAAAAAGAAAGAAAGTGTTTATATGTAATAATACTAGATAGATGGTGCCAATTAAGAAAGTGTTTATATGTAATAATACTAGATAGATGGTGCCAATTAAGAAAGTGTTTATATGTAATAATACTAGATAGATGGTGCCAATTAAAAGATAAATACTAAATATGTAAAGATAAAGAATTACAAGAAAAAAATAAGAAGACAAACCACACGAAATAAATTTCAATATGTGGTATAACAAGATAGAAGGTAAAAGATACACATTTTTAAGTTGTGTATAATGTGTATAAAATAGATGATGGTAAAAATAGAAAATCCTTAAAATATATGGTCAAAATTTGTTATATAAACCACATTCCCTCACAATGTGCAAGATTTTCTCTGGTGGTACATCATCATAAAGTTTCCTAATTGAGTTAACATCAAAAACGGTATCAAAGGTAAGTAGTCGATACACACGACAAGACAATGTATTCCAGTGTTAGTGCACAACCAGTAGGGTATCCACTCTGATTGAGGTTCGCCTTTCATGAGGCATGTCCAGTGTTAGTGCACAACCAGCAGGGTATCCACTCTAACTGAGGTTCACCTTTCATGAGGCATGTCCAGTGTTAGTGCACAACCAGTAGGGTATCCAATCTGACTGATATTCACCTTTCATGAGGTATGTATGAGTCTGATATGTCTGTCATATATGCGATCTGCACAACAGCACCTCATCTCTATGATTGTTACTATATGAGAAATGACATTGTCCTATGATGGGTTTCATGTTCTGAAGCTTTTTTTGTGGAGTTTCATTCCACTTATTTAAATATATAGAACATGCCCATTGCTGTAATATTCGAGGTCACTAATGGGCGACTGCAGGACAGTTTTGGTAGTGATTAATAATAATAATAATATATTATTAGTTTTATAATTATTATTATTATTAACTTTATTACACCCTCAGTAATTTGAACTCTATTATACGTACAATCACGAAAACAGACATCTGGCTACATCTCAATGAGTGTAACTCAACTATGCAAAACGTAGGTCACTGTGACCTTGTTTTCACGATTAAATGACGTTTGTATTTTAAACCATTTGTTTATTACATCCTCTGTTTCTTCAGCCATATTATATTTACACTAATCAAACTTTGTTCCGACTCTGATGTGATGAAACTAGCATATATAAGCAATAGTTCCTTCATCCACATGGTGGCTTAGTCGTTAGGTGATACTCACAACCAGTGGGTAACGATTTCGAACACTGTCCAGACAAGCATGAATCAGCTGTCATGCGCATCGCTTTGCAAGGCTCTTAACTCCCATTAGGTCGGCATCAATTAAATCAGTCTGTATCCTATCGGGTACATAGAGGGTTGTTATACATGATCTTACGACCTTCTTCCGAAGTGTGATGAAGTCGTCGGGGATAAAGATAAATTTGGGGTGTACTTATTTATTTTTGTTATGCGAGTAAGTAAACACGAATGAGAATGACGCTGACATTTATAATGAGAATTTTTATAAACAAGAGTCCCTGAAAGAGACTGACGCTCAACTGGGCGAATGAATTTCCAGGAATTCAAGATAAGACCATTTCTTCCTTTTAATTTTCGAGTGTTGAAACCAGCTCTGACAGTCTTCAGCAAAAACAAAATTTTCAAATTAGCTGCTGTGGGGGACACATTATATTTCAGCTTGACACCATTTTCATTTCCGACAAAGTAGACATCATTAGAAGTCTTTTGGTGAAAACTCGATGTCGTAATGATCATTCATTGAGGAGTGGTGAAAACAAGATTCGTTGTGGCAGTCATATTGGATGTACGACTGGCACCATTTTCATTTAAATCCAATTAGGTATCATAAAAAATATATTGGTAAAACCCTAATGTTGATATGGCCCTCCATTTTAGAGGAGTAGATATAATAATATTTTCAATATATGACTTTTCATTCAAGAGGAGCACTAAGGAGAATTGTTTCAAGATGGCTTCTATGGTAGCCATATCGCACATCAGATTGGCACCATTTTCGTTTAACACCAACTAGACATCATATGAAGTCTTTTAGTTTAAACCTCATGTTGATACACTCATCCATTCAGGAGGAGTAGCGATAACAAAATTTTCAAAATTGCTGCTCTGTGGAGGCCGTATTGGATGTCAGATCAACACCATTTTCATTGAAGACCAAGCGGACATCATACGAATTCTTCTGGTTAAAACACCACATCAATATGATTTTATATTCAGGTAGAGTTGTGATAACAAGATTTTTAAGATGACTGCAATGGCGGCCATAGTGTATGTCAAATCGGCACCATTTTTATTTAGGATCAGCTAGACATCAGAAGAAGTCTTATAATGAAACCCCCATGCTGATATGACCATCCATGTAGGAGGAGTAGGAATAAAAAAAATTTCAAGATGGCCGTTGTAGCGGCCACGTTGGACGTCAGATCGTCACCATTGTTATTTAGGACTAGGTAGACATCATAGGAAGTGCTTTAGTGAAAACCTCATGTTGACATGTCAATCGATTCAGGAGAAATAGCGAGAACAAGATTTTCAAGATCTCTGCCATAGTGGCCATATTGGATGTCAGATCGGCACTATTTCCAATTAGAGCCAACTAGCCATAAGAAGTCTTTTAGTGAAAGATGTCTGCAAAGGCGGCCATATTTGATGTCAGATCGGCATGAGTTTCCTTTGGGACCAACTAAGCGTCATAGGAAATCTTTTAGTTGAAACCCCATGTTGATATGATCGTCCATGTAGGAGTAGCGATAACAAGATGTTCAAGATGGCCGCAGTGGCGGTCTTATTGGACCTCAAATAGGCACTATTTGCACTTAGGACCAAATAGACATACTAAGAAGTATTTTAGTGTAAACCCATGATGATTTGACCATTCATTCAGGAGGAACAATAACAAGGTTTTAACGATGGCTGCCGTGGCGGCACCATTTTGATTTAAGGATAACTAGACCATGGGATGAATGTGTGTGTGTACAGTTTCATGGCAATCCTCCAAGTAGTATTGGAGGAGTATCAATAACAAACTTGTGCTAACGAACGGACGGACGACGGACAACAAACCATCCATAAGCTCTACTGGTCATGGACCAGTAGAGCTAATAATGAAATCATGGTGCTTACCTGATCGATGTTGATCTCACTTGGACAGTTATCACAGGCATCTCCAAATGAATCTTTATCGGTGTCATTTTGGTCAGGATTGAAAACTTTGGGACAGTTGTCTATTTCATTAGGGATATCTGTCAAAACAACCATCCTGCTTTGAAAGTTGAAAACTTCAAGATAACTGTTAGATTCATTGGTAATAAATGCAAGACCAACTCAAGTACAGAGCTAAAAGTGAGTAGCCACTTACGTTGACGTCATAGGACGAAAACAAGCGTCATTGCTATTTCAAAAGAATCTCAAGACAAAAATATGAAAGAAATAGTATTGACATATTTAATACTTGGCAAATGATTCCTTGACTCTTGTCATAGCGATTACAAGTCATTGGTATGGAGTCATACAGTCCTCTGGGAAAGATTGATTCAAAGAGTTCCAAAATGTCAAGAACAACATGAATGTCATCAGACCTATGTTTTATTTCGTGTAGTTTTGTTCAAGCTTGGATTTAATTGTTTGTCATCTATTCTCAATAATATTAATGTCCAGGATCTGTGATGGTCAGGGCGATATGCGATGGTCAGGGCGAGAATTAAGACCCATTCCCCTATAAGAAACTCTTTGGAAATATCTGTCCAAAATTTTTCATTAAATTTGCTAATACCCTTTTTGGAGTCAATTTTTCCCTCCATTGAGGTAAGATTTTCAACACCGTTGCTGATAATTCACCCCATACAACATTGCCGAAATATTCCTGAATGGCAAGTGTGTTATAACAGGCCTAAACACTCGAGTCGCCGTTCTTCATCTGGTTTTCTCAAAATAAACTTTCGCTCTTTGCCCAAAACAACTTGAACTTCGTCACTAAAAATTACTATTGACTGCTAGTTTTGAACTGTCCAGTTATGTCTCTCTTTAAACCATATAATACATGATATGTGATTCTGCTGAAAAATCATAGCTTGCTTCCTTACATGGCATTTTATGGATCTTAAGCTCTTTAATCTTCTTTTGGCAATGCTTTCAGAAACATGAACACTAATTTACTCATTAAAGGCTACAGTCAGGTCCTGCAAAGATGGTCTACAATTGTCCAAACTTGTGATAAATAAAACGAGAAAGTACATAGTCACATCTTTTGCTCATTATATTTGGCCTCACATTTTTTTCTCGTTTACTATGGACCCACTTCTGTGAAACCTTTTCAAACATTTATGAATTATAGAACATGATATTCCAATTATTTCAGATATTTATTTTTCCCTTAAAAGCTTTCTTACTGAACTGAATTATCATCAGCGTCTGACCGTCTGTCAATCCTTACCGTGATGTACCATGTTTTCTTTTTTTTCAACAGGAGATTTGAATATAGCCCTGGTTGCAGATTTACAATTTCAAACCACAGTCAAGATGTTCATTAGTGCACACATATAAAATCAAGCTTGCAGAGTAAGACTTATTCATGCAGTGACCATTTGAAATCATATTTCGCTAAATGACGTCGACTTTTCTTACTCTGGTGGCTACTCACTTTTGACATGACACTGTATCTCTTTTTCAAAAGTTGAAAACATTTTACAACTTGCATATTCAGTTGGGAATATCTGCAAGATAGACTCTCTTTTATTGATAAGGACCATCATTTTTCAAAAAATTAAAAACTTTGGAACAGTTCATATTTTTATTGCAAATATCTCAAAGATAAACAATTTTGTATTAAAAAGTTAAAAACGTTTGGAAATTTTCATTGAGAATATCAACGAAACAACTATATTTACTGTCTGCGTCCAGATAGTTGTCAATTTCATATGAAATATCTCCGAAGATACAACCTTTCTACAAGGGGTGAAAATTACTGGCAAGTATTTGATTTTAATCGGAAATTCCGGCCAGACTATATATCTTTAATTGCAAGGATTTATATCTTTGAAGTTATTGTCAATATCGTTGGAATAACTGTAAAAATGAATAATTTTATTTATAGAAGACAGTGGTTTGTTCTCAAGAATATGTAATAATTACAGAACCATTCCACTGTGGAGGCAAAGAAACATCATTTTGTGTCAGAATTCCATTCAGTTATCATGCTAACATCAACACTTTCTCACAAAATGTCCAGAAACTTTAACACATGCAAAATTAAAATTATACCAGTGAATTTTCGTTCAATAAGAACGTTCTGCAAAAGGGTACTGCCACTTATGCCATTTTTTGCTTTGTTTACTAATTGCTTGAAACGGAAAAGGTAGAGGATACTCGTTTGATTAGGTCATATTTAGTAAATTACCATCGTCATCCATGTCGACGTCGCATGTATCTCCAGATCCGTCATTATCGGTGTCCGTCTGGTCAGGGTTGGGAATCTTGGGGCAGTTGTCACAGGCGTCTCCCGATTTGTCGGGCTCCGCCTCCGTGTCCGTTTGATCTGGGTTTTTAGTGAAGGGACAGTTGTCCTGGCAATGAACGAAAACTGACCTGAATTGATTTGTGCTCCGACGATATAGTCCGTATCAAAATACCACTTAAGAAAATTATGGCGTTTACATTCTTGAATATTAAAAGACATGGGGATATGTTGATGTTATCAAAATCAAAAGGATAATAATTTCCTTACGTTTACTAGCAACGTTTACAGAAATAAAACTTGAATGTCCACTCACAGATCTGGAGTTCCTAGTAGATATTTTACAACAGAACCTATCATTTGCATGCTGTGTGACCGAATGTAAATATCCATTCTGTGTTTCGATATTGTGATCATGGCAATGGCGTACCAAGGGTAAATTGCACCCGGGGCGATGATGATGGCCCAAAGGGCCAGAATGCGAGGTCAGAATTTTTATCAGCTGTTTTGGCGCCTCAAGACCTCTGGCGCTCGGGGCAACCACCCCGTCCGCCCCTCCCCCCCCCCCCCGGTTAGTACGCTACAGGATCGCGATATTGTGACTGTAACTTTAGCTTTAAAGTAAACACTTAAACAACAAAATATTGTGTCTATTTGACTATATATGGCATCGATAGATGAAAGAACGTAACTTGAAGAAGCATTTTTCAAAGAAAATGGAAGGATGTTAGTTTCGCAATAAAACACACAAAATGTCATTAAATTCGTTTTAAGGTTTTTGAAATTGAGTGTGGAATCTTTATAGCTGGTGGTGTATATAAGATTTTCGAAATTACCCTTAAGTGATACTTAAACGTATAATTTTTCTATAAATTTAGATATGTGTATTACCACATGAGTGAGAAAGAGAGACAGACAGAGATATGTTCACTGAGAGATAACACTACCAAGATTTGATTTTTATATATGGCAAAAAAGACAAGGCAAAAACAATTATAAAAATTATGATAAGATATGAAAATTGTACCACATATAAACATTTTACTGCGGATAAAAGAAAAGGCTTTACATTTGGGTATAGCTGTAACATATGGATACAATAAACTTACTGGGTTGTTCAGTACGCCATCATTATCCATGTCGACATCACAGGCGTCGCCGATTCCATCGCCGTCTGCATCCTCCTGACCACTATTCGGAGTCGTAAGACAGTTGTCCTAAAATAATAAATACAATAATTGGAAAAATAACTCTATACAGTAATTGGAAAAATGACTCTATAAGAAAGACATGTTACTGTATAGCGAATATTTTTGCGTTGCCGATCTTACTCCGTTTTCGGAGTGTTTCAGTTTCGCGCTGATGATTGTCGAACACTATTCCCTGGGTAAAATTTCTTATAAGAAAGTTTTCTGAATATTTTATTTCAGCTGAAGACTGATTGATCGCGAAGAGCAAAATTAAAAACGCCGCAAAAATAAACAGTACAGCACATTGAAATTGGTTTTGCCATAAAATTGCTCATTATCATCCACTCAAGCCATTTACTCTAAAAGAAACACATAAATCAAAATTTATCTTATTTAGAACATTAAAAGTGAGGAGAATATGTATGTCAATATTTTGATCCTTTGTCGATTCGTATTTTCCACTGTGAGCCGTGGGTCTCATGAAGTGATTGCAAAGATCAAAAAAGGCGAAGACTGGAATTTATCTTTTGTAAAGTCTTCGAAATAGAGGCCAGCATATTGTGTCAGATTCCGATTAAGTTATCGCTGTTCAGCTTATCTCGCGATTTAACATTTGTTATAGCGACGATTTATGAAGTCCCCAGTACAATAAGAGTGTCTAAGGTCAAAATGTGTATATATATATATATATATATATATATATATATATATATATATATATATATATATATATATATATATATATATATATAGAGAGAGAGAGAGAGAGAGAGAGAGAGAGAGAATAATCAAGGCCGTACCTTTCTACATCTTCTGTCTGCACATCTGATCTCTTCGTCCGGTGTTCCATCAATATCCGTGTCCCGACCACAAAGAAACCCGTCACCAGCGTAGCCCACTTGACACTGTTACGGAAGATTAAGTAAAATTAAGTAAAACTCAGGTGGCGAAGCAGGATCGGTTGGTGGACTAGTTACGGTCCATATAGGGACGATTTTCATCCTCAATAACAGCATTAGTTTCACGAATATCAAGAAGAAAAATGATACTGGGAGGAGAAAGGGAAGAGGGTGGGGGTAGAGAACTACATATATCCTAATCCCCGTCCATTTTTTTTATTGAACATTTTCATGATGTGTCTCAAAAAGAAATATACATGACGATGGGCCATATGACACTTTGTCAACGAATTTAAATTTCCGTTTTCACCATGGTAGCATGTGTAACGAATTTAATTTGCCGTTTTCGACATGGTAACACATGTTATATAAACTTGTATAATTATCCAGTGATTCAAAACCCATAGTTTTATTTTTGTATCAGGATTCATTTTTTTTCAGGAAAGTATATCTACCAAGTGTTGAATCGAAAGTTGATTTTTTTAAAATATATGTATAGGGCAAAATGAAAACAAAACTTTTAAATAGTCATTTCTCAGTAGATGTCTGAAGATATTCCTGCCCTATTTGTAGTACATGTTAACGTAAATGGAAATTAGTGCTATTGTACATGTGCCTCAAGTTCTTTAATTTAGATGCAAGGAATTGCTGGCAGTTGGGGAAACTTGGTTTCTTTTGCATAGTGAAGCAATGTTAAAATCGGTAATCAGTTATTAAAGTGCACAGGATTCAAAGGTCTAAGACAGCAAATTTACTTTATTATAGAAATTCAATCTTTTGCTAAAGTACGTGATCCTATTAAATCGGACGGAAGAACATTTTGATTGATATAAACTAAAAACGATGCAACAGATTTGTATTTCACAAAACCTCTTGGACTTAGAAATTTCTTTTGTGCTGTTGATTTTCATGATGAATTTCGTTACCTAACGTCACTGCCAATTAAGACATTTTCAAAAGAATAAGTGTTTATTATTCCGTCGAATGATTATTTCAAGAAAATATTAAAATATTTTAGCTTTCTTAGTGTATTTGTAGTGAACGAAATGGATTCTTTTTCACCATTATTTTTGTCCTTACCTGACAGACAAATGATTCTATACCCCGCCATCTGACGCAGCGGGCAAATTCGTGGCACTCAGTCAAATCGGGGCATATGTTGGTTCGAATCTTGCACCCGTATGTCTGATTGCCAACATAACCTTCTCGGCATTCTCCGCAATAGTAAGATCCCTGATTATAGAAAATACTGGTATGTGGAATAATAATAATAATAATAATAATAATGATAAAGTACTTGTAATGTCTTTGCAACATCGGTAACGGTTACAAAACGATACCGTATGGTAAAAAAATAAAAGAAAATAATTTAAAAAACGGTTGGAAACGGTGCGAATGCAAGAAAACACATTCAGGAACCGCTTAGGCAAAGATACAGAAACGGTACAAAACGGTACAAAACGGTAGTTTAACTCGGCAGTATATGAACGGTTGGAAAAGGAAACTACCTTAGATTGAGACGAAACCAGAGGGAGACGATGAAATTCTTGGTGTGAGGTTAGAAACGGTACGAAAATGAAACGGTACGATAGGCTAATGAAACAATGCAAAACTGTAAGAAAATCAAACGAAAGGTTATAGGGTTGCAAAAGGTGCAAAAAAGTATGGCAGCATAAACACTGATCATTATTAGCAGTAGCAGCACCACCACCAAAAAAACAACAAGACCTTCTAGCAAGAAACTGAATGCATTTGATGTCATGTATTTTCTCTTTGTCATTCTTTGATGTCAAATTTCAATGTAACTTTAATCATTTGTAGTATGTATGTATGTATGTATGTATGTATGTATGTATGTATGTATGTATGTATGTATGTATGTATCTATGTATGTATGTATGTATGTATGTATGTATGTATGTATGTATGTATGTATGTATGTATGTATGTATGTATGAGTTTTAACGGCACGTGAGCACGATGCTGCCTATATGGTGCCGATGAAACTGTAGGTTCTAAAAATGTAAAGATAAAGAATTATAAAAAAAAAAGCTTTAGGAAGATTTATGCTTCCAAGTCAACATAAATATATAGTACAAGATACAGAATTAAAGGTAAATATGTTAGAACTATGCATAAAGTAGTGTGTGTGTACAGGCTATCAATGTACAACGTATTTTAATGGCAATTATAAAGATTCATTTAGATATACAATTTATAAATTGTCAGCATCAACAATACCTAATATTCAAGTAAACAGTACTAACATTTACTGAATATAAAGGAAAAAACAGACAAGCCTAAAGAATAATGGGATAGTTTGCGATTCTGAGAGACAAAGTCAATCTCTTACCCTTGTATTATGGCAAAAAGAATCGGGCACACAGCCAGCGTTGTTGCTCTGACACTCGTCTATATCCTGACACACCTGTAAAATAACGTACAAGTTGAGAACAAAAACTGTTCTTTGCATTTGTATGGTCCCTATATAACTGAATAGTTTAATGATATTTTCCACCCTTTTTTCTCAGTTATGGATGTAAAACTGTCCTACTTAGGATTATTGGAAATTGGAAGAAACCGTTGACGAAACCAAATTCTATACTGTAGTTTTTATGGACATTTGAAAGGCCTTTGACTGCTGTCCACAGACTATCCACATGACCTCCTTTTGCCTAAACGATCTATCTATGGTCTTAGCCTCATACCACTGCTTACGTAAGGTGACTACCTTAGTGATTGAAAGCAACGTATCTTACATGGCTCTTGAAGTTTTTTAGAATACTGAACAAATCAGGACCATTTAATTTTCAAGACTTAACTTCTCGTAAAAAATCACGTTATTCTGTCAGGTGAGAACACATTCTTGATATACAAAGGGAATAGACAAATAAGTATGGAAAATCATCCTTTCGTTTCGCGGCTGCAAAACTTTGGAATTATGCCTCTAATTTTGTGAAATTTGTGGAAATTTTAAAAAATCGGAGCGGTGACTCCTGCTCATGTACCCCCTGTAAGCCATGATTTTCATTTCCATCTTATAGAATTAATTTTTTCCTGGCAGGCTTTCTTATTTTCCAGTTTTTTCATTACTTAAAAGTGTATAATTATCTTATGCCTTTCTTTGCTTCTTGTGTTTGTTGTGTATCTATATTTTTTTATAGCTCTTAATATCATGTATATATTATGTATTAGATTTTGGCTTGTCTTAGTGTTGACTTTCGATTTAGGATTTCTCCCATTTAAAGATCTATTTCAACCTCTTAGTTTACCTTCCTGTATTTGCTTTGGCCTCTGCTCTCTTTTTTATATCTTGAACGCTTTTAAATTTTGCTTGCTAGATTAGACTTTTGAATTGTATGCTTGTACGTATGAACATTTGTAAGGTGTATGTTAGATTCAATATGTTGAGGCTTATGCTTGTTTGTATTTATATTTACTGGGTTGGGTTGGTCGTATGTACCGTAAGAAACCTAGAGTATGTGCTGTTTGTAATTACACCTACGTTTATAGATTTGTTAGATTTTATTTATTGCTTGCTTGTTCATGAGGAACGGGTGTTGGGAAGATATTTTTCAAACCGAAAAAGTAGCCAATAATTAAGTATAGGCGTCACTCTTGCTGAACTATATTTACGGGGAGTATGGATTAGTTTCGTAAAATGGAAAAGGAATTCTCGAGATATTCTCAGGTAACAATGATTAGTAATTTGACATAGGAATAATTTTGTGTACTATGTATGGCGTCCTATTTTGTAGTACGCGGAATAAAATGCAGATACTGATAAACGTACCAATGTGAAGCTAGAACAACCATACAAGTGTGAACTTATAGTTTCGTGAATGTGTGGTCATTAGTTATTTTAGGAGTACTATATTAATATATAGTACAGTGGGCTACCCAGAGGACAAATTAATATTACTCTGGGACAATGGGAATTTAATATTAGAGAATAACATGATGGATAAGGGGAAATGTAATGTAAAAAAGTTCATATGTCTAACATGATGGGCCTGTCTGGGGACAAGGGAAAATGTTTTTTAAAAACGTCAATAGGATAAACATTATGGGCATGTCTGGGGATAAGGGGAAATATGATGTAAACAAAATCCATAGGAATAACACGATGGGTCGGTCTTGGGACAAGGGGAATGGTAATGTGAAAAACTCTGACACTTACTGACCAACACCAAATCTTACTGACTAACTCCCACACCTACTGACCAGCACCCGAACCTACTGACCAGCTGACACGTACTAACATAGGCGTAGGGGTAAGATATAAATTAAGGGGGGAGGGGATACAGTAAGGAATAGTAACACCTAGAACAGACAAAATTACATTTCAAACTCACAACTACATACATACAACCCCAAAGTGGAGTGAAAGGGAAAACAAGGGTAGGGATGCTTGCACATAGACATACTATCATACTTACATATTATCACGCGCGAACAAGACAGAAGAGTAGGGAGTTTAAGTTTTTGTATGAAAAATAAACAATAGACATAAACAAACAAGCACATAAAACATAATAACAAATACTGACAATATATTGAGTAGTATCTCTGTTTTTGAGAGCTCTGGGTGGACCTGAAGAAAACGGCCTTATGGGGTTTTCCTGAACCATAGATCTTATTGATATCCAATACAAAAACACCTCCTGGGCCTTGTTCTGCAACAGGAGGAACTCTTGTTGAAGTTTGGCTTTCATCTCCCAATTTTATTTTTTGAGAATGAGGAATTACTGCTGCTGCTGCATCTGCTGACATTGTTGTTGTTACTGCCACAGATCTTCTTCGACTTCATCTTTTCTCTGACGAAGCCTCTGCTGATATCTCTCTCACCTTTCAAAGAGGTGTTGTTGTTCCCTCTCCCTCTTCTATCGCTCCCGCTCCGTATTCTCCTCTGGCCATGATTATTTTATCTTTGTGGTTTCCTCCAACGTCACCTCCCTGATGAGTCCCTTAGCAGTGTTCAAGGCCACCATTTCCCTCTTGATGTATCGTATGTTCGGATAGAACCCAATCTCCTAAACCAGGCCCAGGCGGTGATCTACTCCCTCAAAAAGTGCCAGTGCTTCACTTAACGTTCCAATGTTTACACTCTGGTCTATTTTTGTCTGCAGGGGATTAACGATGAATGCCAAGGCTGTTTGTTTCGATTAGAGACGTGCTTGGCGATTCCTCCATGTACGTCTAGTTAATTTCTCGTCAAGTGGGTTGCCTGGCTGCAAACCCACATGACGCATTACTGCGTGCACTGCACACTATTTACACACCCCTCCATCGCTGCATGGTTTCCCCACTATGGTGGTTCATTCAAGGAGCGATATGGGAGTGTGTGTACAATTGCTTATACCTGTACATACGAACAGAACCACAATGTTTACAGGATTGTGGTTATGCGCACGGCGCACTACTTAATTAATGACTGAGTGGAAGGCTGCACGGACTCGAAAGCTTGACGAAAGTACTGAAACACCATGAACGTACATGATCCAATTCCACCCAGTTAGCTAATGCGGGCTGTAACTAATAACCAGTTTGTGTGTTCGCCACATATTGTAATTAAGATCATGTATACCAGTTTAAAAACAATTTTCCTACTCGTAACAATTTGTATAATTTCGTGTACATAGCGTACTTTAAATATTCCTAAAAACAACTTCAAACCGGGTTATTGTAGCCCATTAATAATATTTTGTGATCTTAATTAGATATTATCAAGTGACTTTTGAAACGGTGGTCGCATGGATCGTATTTGCGTTTTCTAAAAAGTTATTTCAAATTCGGTTTTCAAGCCAAAATGAAAACCTAATGTATAAAAGGCAATTCTTTTAGCCCTTAAATGGGCTGAGGTGTAACCTCAGTTGGCGGAACCAGGTACGGCTTTAGCTTTTCAGGCGAGTCGAATTTACGTCTGTTGCGGGCCTTAGCGCTGTCTGGTTCTATGAGGTCCGCAAGTACTAGATGGTAGAACCTGGCCCAGATCTGTACGATAGGTTTAGAGATTTTGAAGACATCAATCATCTCGTTGAGCATCAGTATCACTAATGGTAGTGGACACTCGTTATACTTTGTCCCCATCTTCCTGATGTTTTCTGATGACTTTTGGACGCTTTCTCTCAAGTTCTTTGATATTTTACCATCGCACTTCAATTTCTTTCGGGCTGCTAAAACTGTCAGGACATTATCTATGTGGCACCTTGCCGTTTTCCCTGTCCCATCATCTAGTATCTTGTCTATGCCAAAATCAGTAAACTGGTCCAGGACATACTGCTCCGCTTCATACCTAGGCTCTTTTTTCCGTCCTAGTTTGTCTCCGCTCGTCTGCTTTTTTCCCGGTTGCGGTTTCAGCGTTGGAAGTAGTGGAGGTGGTTTGCACACTTCCACTTCTTTTCTTTCCGACTGCTTGCCAAGCTCCTTGGCCGACGGCTGAGGTGGAGCTGTAGCATGTGGGGTTAGTTATTTCTTCTTTTCCGCCTGTTTCTGTGGTCCCTCTGTTGCCTCTACTTTTTTGCTTTCCTCCTTTCTTTCTTCCTCCCTTCTCTGAACCGCCCTCTGTTGAGTTAAATTTACAGTTGGTGGCATTAGAGGTTCCTTCCTAACTACGCTATTCGTAGCTGGAGGAGTTGTTGTTGTTATTGTTGGTCCAGTTGGAGGTGGAGGAATTTTAGGCCTGAGTCCAGTGGTAGGTGCGCTAGGCGTAAACTGGGTCTGAGTAAACTCCTCCATCAGTGCCCCCGGTCTCCCCCCCCCCCCCCCCCGTCCAGGTGTTCATAAGGGGCTGTATCTCTTGCAGAGTATTGGTTCCTCCCATATTAGCAATAAGGTTGTTCAGTTTGCTTGGGCCCTTAGGCTCCACCCTGATGCAACGCTAAGACCTAAGCCATTGGTTGCACTCAGGGCTTGGATAGGTACCATTGTTTCAATCTCTAGCTATCTTTCTGATACGTTGTACTTCTTACTCTGTTAGCTGTAGACTATGACAAGGCTTTGCTTGATTTGAATTAGACTCTTGTGCGGCAAGTTTGCCACGTACGAGTATACACCCCATAAAGGGGATTAAGGTGTGTGCACCGCACACTAATTAATTATTCGTCGAGTGGGCTACCGGACTGTAAGCCCACTCGACGCATTACAGCTTGCTACTGAATTTGCATGTCTGGAAAGAGGCGTACTAACGGTAAATGGCGCCCGGGGCGACGATGATGGCCCAAAGGGCCAGAATACGAGGCCCGAATTTTTATCAGTTGTTTTGGGCGCCCCAAGTCCTCTAGCGCCCGGGTAACCGCCCCGTCCGTCCTCCCCCCCCCCCCCCGTTAGTACGCTACAGGCTGCACGGACTCGGCAAGGGAGGTTCGAAGCGTAACGTAAGTACTGAAACGCCAAGATCGTACATGGTCAAATTCTGCTCAGATAGCTAAATCGGGCTGTCCCTAAAACCAATTATGTGTTAGTAGCCACATGTTTAATTATGACAATACTTCAAGTTTAAAATTTCTTTATTTAAAGCGATTCATTCAGGTGTAAATTTTGCGTACATTGTGTACGTCATTTTTCCAAAACAATACCAATCTTTGAGTAAAGTTACTCATATCATTTTATTATCACGCACATTTCTAATTTCATAACAATATTTTTAGACCTTGTTTCAAAATTGATCAAATTTGTGTTATAAAAGAGTATAGTCGAAAGGGGTTTTCAAAATTTTAAAAAAGGAAATCCCCATACAGTCAGGCAAATTGATTAACAGCATTTGGTCCCCGGTACGTCTGTGAGACTAGGATTGGGGAGTAAGTGAGGTATACGTTGCTCGTACCAACAGTGGATATCCAGCCACAGTTTGTAAGGAACTAGAGTTAATTTTCGTCCTTTCATAAGATCCAGGTGTGCAGGTTTGATGTCTCTCCAGAAAGTACCGTCCTCAGCACTCCTCCTAAATGAGGTCCAGCGATCGATCCTAACAAGGGAGCAGCGACTTTTAACAAAATACTTATCAGCATGGCAAGAAATCCCTTTAGTTGAACGAAGACTTTTTATTTTGACTGACTTGTATTTTCTTTTCACCATTTGATGAAGAAGGTGACGATGTCGTCAGAATAGCTGTTTCTGTGTTTTTGTTAAAGGAACCGTTCCATTCAACACGTTCGAACAACATTCGCAGACCTTTGCTTTTTGAATCATCTGTCTTTGCATAGGATCATTTGCTTTGGTGAATACTTATAAGACATTCCAAAGTTTAGCTAAAGGAGACGAAATGGCTGGGGTTTTTTTTGTTGAGACATCTTTGTACGTCGTTAATGCTGTGACTATGAACTCTTGGGGAAAACATCTTGTTCAGAGGACAAGAAGTGATTCTTGTATAACACTTCTTTTCTATACTGAGAGTCGTGTCCATCGACTATCTGGACGTCTTACCAACTTGACTTTGAATACCACTGGACGACGAGGTGTTGTCTATGAATTTTATCATGCCAGTTCTTGTTTGGACAAATCGATCAAGCCTTGTTAACATTCCCGTTCTGTCTTGCAGTTTTGTTTTAGGGGGCGCAACCTTTCAGCAGCAGCAGCAGCCAAATTGGAAGACGAAATAAGCGTAGGAGTTCCTTTAGAGATGTGCCTCAACTTCTTCGTCAGATTGGGAAACACTTGACTTAAATCCGATTTGACTGGCATCATGACTAATGGAGGAAAAGAGGAGTTGACGGTAACAGATGTCGATGTGGTGACGACAGGTCGAGTTTCCGTGAGCATGTGCGCATTCTAGCCGCAGTACCTCTCTTTCTTCAGGGTGTAATAGTAGTTTGTTTGGTTTTCTTTTTGGGAGAGGAGGATTTTGGATGTGAATTCACTGCTACTCACTTCTTCTTTGTCTTTCTCGTGGATTTCTGGCTTTATTGCGGAATTTGCTTTTTTAGCTTTGACTGCGGTATTAGGATCCCATCGTAAAAGAGAACGAATAATAAATCCTCCTAAAAATCCACTTCCATCCGGTTTCAATATAATGTGTTTCGTCGTTTGAGTATAGATCCTTGGATCGGCCAATTGTGTCAAAGCTACTTAATGTTTTTCAGGAAAATGTTGCGTTTGATAAGAAATGTGAATACGTCCTTGTAGTGATTGACGTGCTGTCAAAGAAAACCATCGCAACACTTCTTTGAGACCGGCTTCTAACAAATGCGAACTTACATTTTATTTCGCGACTGAAGGCATACAGTGCACGAACCAGTTTGGAAGGAGGATGAGATTGAAAGAAAGTCATGTTGAATACTGTCAGACAAGAAATAAGTGAATGCTGTTTTTATATATTTTTTTTTTAGTAGGAAGATCAAAACGAAGGTGACGTGTAAATCGATAGACATTCTCGACACCATTCGTGAAACAAATCTGTACGAAATCTCAGATAATCTGGATTGGTAGGTTGTAAATCGACCAGTAAATGTGGTAACTCGGTGGCATCGTCATAAGCATAATTCAGCCAGGACGTTCCTAATTGTTCAGCCAAGACTTGGACTTGAAATTTTATCTCGGACTTTTAAACAACACAGCAAAATGAGCATTGAGACTGATTGTGTGATGCGCTTTACTATGTTGAGATAAATGTTAAGTGATGTAAATAATACTAGCGTTACGATGATGTCCTTTTCGTGTAAACCAAAGTTTAATTTCTTTTTTGTCTTCTCCTAACATGTCATTGACTTTCTTTCAGTAACGTGCAAGCCAATTGACATTCTTTGTAACACCACACGATACCTTGTGGAGGACGATCCAACAAAAGTGATTTGTGTTCATTCAAACATTTGAAGAATTCGGATTTACCTGAATCATTCGGTCCATCAATCAATATGTTAGAGGGATGGCGAAGATACAGTGCCTCCCAGCTTTGACGATCTGACCTTTCGTCAATCACTTTAAAAACTGAGGATACAGCCATAACTCTAGAATGGTTTTGGAAATTATTAGACTACCACAAAGGACACAAGCCATTTTTTAAAAAATAGAAAAACAGAAAAAACCTGTTTTATTTGTTTTTGTTTTTTCATGTCACAACAAAATGTCAATATTTCAAAAAATGTGTTTCTTTCTTGTGGATCAGTTACACACGTCTTTGGCAAATTCAACCTACTCTTGTTTCCAAGCGTCGAATCCAACACCTTTCCAGTCACGCACACCCTTCCAGTGTAATGGCTGTTGGTGTACATCACTAACCTCACACACTTCTTGCTAAGTATAAAGGGTCGATAAAGTGCGACTCATCTCTTCTTCACACACGAGTAGAGAAGTATTCATCACGAAACACAGAACTTGTAACAGAATGATTTCTTTCGTGCACAGACAAAGTTTTGATGGTCATGTCTATTCATGAAATAGTAATAAATTGCCAAAGGAAATCTGCCGGTAAAAGAAATCCACAACATTTAGACACTAACATACACACGACACGTCGTCTGCAAATCAAAGGATTCGTATCGTCTTGTGGAATCAGTTCTTTCAAAACCACTTGGTAATCCTCTAAGTCTTGAATCGTTTCATTTCTTTCCTCCCATGGAATTCGGTGTAACATTCATTGCAGAAGTCGTGTCATGGCAAGTTTTATAATGTGTTAGCAGTTGATCAATGTCTGACTGTTTGAATATTTTCAAAGTAAACAGCCTTTTTATAGAATTCAGATACCAATGATTAAAAAGTCTATGCCGTTTCAGATGCAATTGTTCTTTGCGTTTCATTTGAATCTGCACAAAGTTACTGTAAACGCGTTGAAGCACATCCAAAGGTAGATTCTGAATGTGCTTTTCTAAACTGTCGATTCGCAAAAATGTAATTCGGTACCATAGTTATTGAAAAAGCCCTGGCATCGACAGCCTTATATCCACGTTGAGTTTTGTGTCGGTCACAGTGTTTCCCGAGAATCAACCTTTTTATACTATTCAGGTAGCAACAAGTGCAGGTTCTAAATCCACGGTTAGATTTCGCTGCCGTAATGATCTATCTTAGGTGCATTGAATTTCAATATCGCAAGGAACTCTTTATGTCATACTTAAGACCTTACATAGAACTTTTAAAAATAATTATAGTACCGCTTCTACTTCCTCCAGGCAAGAACATAATTTTTTGTAGAATGTAAACTTGTTATGATTTGATACATCAAAATATAAAGGCAGACGTTCCACGATACAAGGGAACAGATTTTCACTTAAGCTCAGTCCGAACATTGCTACCATAGGGGATAGTTGTATATACCTACCTGATACATTGATTGGCAAGTTAAGCTTTACACTTAATTGATCACGTGCAAGTATCAATGTAATCGTGGTTAAAGCGAAAGGCTAATTATCCTTCAGTGATGAGATGAACCTGTAGCTGTTAAGTTGATTAAACCTTACTTAATATGCGTAGAAAACTAAGCTACCCCTACAAGATCAATCGCATGTCACGAGTAACATATACTACCAACACTTTTCTAGCCCAACCGAGCGGTTTACAAACTCGGCATTTAATAAAAACTGAAATGTAACTGAAAAAGTCTTCTTTATTTCTTCTGTTTGTTTTTTTTTACATATACCTGTTTCAGCCTTCGTGCACTCTCATAACCAACGCCAAGCACCGTATGTTCACCTTGAAATCCAGGAGGGCAATCGCTGCAACGAAAGCCCGGGGATAGGTTGATACATCGTGTCGTGTTGTCGCAGGGATTGTGGTAGGCACACTGAATTCGAAGGTACCAAAATTAATCCCGTTAAAAATTACATTGAATTCATATCACCCAAATAAGTAACATAAACGTTTTTTACTCTATGATAAGGACAATAATGCAAATTCAAATGAAGTTGGGCAAATGTAGGGATGAATGGTTAACGGTAACTGACACACAATGTAGTAACGCTAATGTATTTATTTTCCGCGAAATAATGATTTCTCAAGCTAAGCCGTCTGTTTACTATTGCGGATCCCCAGTAAATCGCAAATCCAATACAGTGTCGCTCAAATTATCATACACTTGCTTTTTCGCAACACATTGGTAATCGTGGTTATGCAGGAATAACTCACCAATAAATTTAGATTCTGCCACATATTCAAAGATTTTAATGTAAAATGTAGCATAGTTTACTCCGTATAAAAAGAATTGTAGGTGCCAAATTCACTCTTGAAAATCGCAACTTCCTGAAAACACACAGTAGTTGCTACACTTTTGGACAGATTCAACGTTAGAATATTAATGTTCCCATTTCGATTTTTCGTCCACCTTCGTACAAATAAGAAAATGGTAACAAACAAACAAAATGAAAGTGGTGAGTAACCGAGGTTCACAATAATGTCTACGGAACAGGCGAAGTTATTAGTGGTGAGGAAGGGTGGCAAACAATGGAGGGAGGACAGTACTACCTTGCAACGTTGCAATTGTTTCTTAATGCTAAATATAGTCAAACCTATTCTAGTATCCACCTGCATATAAGGGTCATCTGAGTATAAAATCGTTTTCCATTTATATATAAAAGAATTTTTACCGGTATAAAAATACCACTTGATCAAAAAGACCATTTTAAATAGCCCCCTGAGTGATATTTACACACAGGTTTGACTGTATTACTTTGTATTTGAATGCTGCTCCAGATTATGTTATAGAATGACAATATGTAGCAAATTAAACCCCACTTATATTAAGCATAGTGGCGCCTACATTATCTCTTATAACCTGTCTGGTGTTCACAAACAGTTACATGGCATTTAAAGGTTTTCCGCATGGCATTTAAAGCAACATTTTAATTTAAAGTAAAAATACTGGACAATGCAGATTTTGGTTGTATACTGTTATTGTGGTATTTTGGATGGTTGGAGGTTATCTCTCTAGCTTCAATAAATAATATGAGAACTTCATTTTAAAGTTAAATAGCGAATAATGGTCGGAAACATTACAAATTTATAAAACATATATCATAAACATATATCATGATGGGTGTGGAAAATTCGTCTTAACAAGGAATTATTGTCATTGCCTCTTTCACGTCCAGATCGTCTTGAAGTTTATTGCAGGGGAGGCAAACATAAAAACTGAGTGTTCAGAATCGACTTGCCTCATCAAGGTCAACGCAGGTCGTTCCGTTTCCGCTATATCCAGCGGGGCAAGGTCCGCATACGAAACCCGCAAGCGTGTCCTGACACTGCACACCTGGAAAGCAAGGGCTGGAATCGCAGGTAATACGTATAGACCGGCAGCCATACCTAGTTCCGTCCCCTGTTAAACCATGTGGGCAATGGCCACAACGGTACCCATTCGGTGTATCATAGCATCGCACACCTGCAATCAATGTATTAAAATAAAACTCTCGATTCAACTGAAAGAAATATATATGCTCCATAACCTAGACTTTTGATCTTTGACCTTTGACTTTTGATTTAACTTTATTTGCGTAAGCCTTTATAGCAAGTCTTGACGACAACCTGGAAGTAGTTTAGGGGGTAATATGGCCCCTTATGGGAAATACAATACGGCAAATTTGGGACGGTATGGCCCAATATGGGAATTTAACATTAGCGGTTGTTAGCTGCCATTGGAAATGTACCATTAGAGGCTATGGCCTCCTACGGGAATAAAAAATTAGCCGTTTATAGCCCTCTGTGGGAATTTAACATTGCGGATGACATTACGGCCCCTGTGGGAATTAACATTACGGCAAATTTGGGCCTCCATGGCCCCCTATGAAAATGTAACATTAGCGGTGTATAGTGCCGTATTGAAATTAATATGACGGAAAAACTGGGGCCGTATAACTCCCGGAATTTCATATTAGTGCTTTATAGACCCCAATGGGAATTGAACATTAGAGGTTTGTAGACCCATTTGGGAATTTAAAATTACGTATGACACTATGGGTCTTATGATAATTTAATATTCGGGGCTACTATGGGGCTTATGGAGCCTTTAACATGACGTATGACACAGGGAAATTGACATGACGGGCACACTAGAATTTATGAAACTTGAACAGAGTGGGTCAGACACACCTAAGAACAAGGGTTTGCACTAACTGATCAGCATCTATTCTGTCTGATCAACAACTAGCCTGACTGATCAACACCTATTGTGACTGACCAAACCCTATTCGGACCGACCAACACTTTAGCCATCTATGGCTACTGAATATGAAAATGATACTAGACATGTCCCTACGTAAGTTGGGAAAAAGCCCATATATTATTACATTGGAACAAAGGGTTCGGAGGAGAAAACAAAGAAGAAAAAATAAATAAATAAACATGCTAATAAATCTACAGGGATGAATGGCAGGAAACAGACATATATTGCAACAAACCGTTAGAGATGAAAGGGTTTTTAAACAAGAGTTTCTCGATGGGACTGACGTTCTACTGGGCAAAATGAATTTCCAGGAATTCAAGATAAGACCATTTCTTCTTTTTAACTGCTGAGTGTTTAAATCATCTCTGATATTCTTCAGCGATAGCAAGATTTTCAAATTAGCTGCTGTGGTGGACATAATTGATGTCAGCTTGGCACTTTTTTCATTTAGGAAAAAATAAATTTTCCACGTATATTTAGGTGAAATTCGATGTCATAATGATCATCCATTCAGGGGAAGTAGTGACAGCAAGATTTTTTACGACAGCCGTCATCGCAGTCATATTGGATATACGACTGGCATCATTTGTATTTAGGATCAACTACGTTATCATAAGAAGTCTATTGGTGAAAACCACATGTTGATATAGCCATCTATGTGTGAGGAGTAGAGATAACAATATTTCAAGATAGCCACCATGGTGGTCATATTGAGGGTTAGTCATTTTCATTTATGACCAAGTAGACACCATAAGAACTCTTCTGATAAACACCCTCAGTCAAAATGACTTTCTATTTAAGAGGAGTTATTGGATGTCAGATCAGCACCATTTTAATCTAAGATCAACAAAACATTATAAGAAGACTTTTAGTGAAAACCCCATTATGATATGGCCATTCATTCAGGAGAAGTAGTCATAACAAGATTTTTTAATATTGCCACTCTGGCAGCCATATTAGAACCCATATCAGCACCGTTTGCATTTACGACCTAGTAGACATCATAAGAAGTATTTTCGTGAAAACCGCAGGTCAATATGACTTTCCGTTCAGGAGGAGTAGCGATACAAAATATTTTCTAGATGGCTGCTGTGGCGGTCATACTGGATGTCAGATCAGCACCATTTTCATTTTGGACCAAGTATACATCATTAGAAGTCTTTCAAAGGAAACTTCATGCTGATACTATCATCCATTCAGGAGGAGTAGCGATAATAAGATTTTCAAGATAGCCGCTGTGTGGTGGCCATATGGGACGTCACATTGGCACCATGTTCATTTAAGACCAACTGGACATCATAAGAAGTCTTTTGGTAAAATCTCCGTCAATATAACTTTCTGTTCAGGATTTTCAAGATAGCTGCCCTGGCGGCCATACTGGACTTAAATTCGGCACCGTTTTAATTTAGGGTCAATTAGGCATCATAAAAAGTCGTTTACTGAAAACCCCAACTCTCTCTCTCTCTCTCTCTCTCTCTCTCTCTCTCTCTCTCTCTCTCTCTCTCTCTCTCTCTCTCTCTCTCTCTCTCTCTAACAATCACATTGGCTCTCTTTTTTCTCCCAAGACAGCTGGTTCAAGTTCAAATTCTAATTTTTAATCAAGTTTCTTACGTGAAATTGTTTTCATCCAACTATGAGGCGACATTCTTCATGTTTTCATTTTATTAAGTTTAATGTTGTAAACGTAACATACTGAGAATCTCAAAGTTTCAAAAAACATAATTTGCCAAACAATGCAACACCAAAAAAGAATCCATTACTTGTATTGTAGAACAAAAGACAACAACATCATCGCACTTTAAGAAAAGGTTAATGAGTGTATTGGAACAAAGTTACGATATGTCTACAAATGGAACATATTTCCTGCCATGCATCCCTGTGGGTTTGATGCAATATATGTCTATTTTCCACCATTCATCCTTGTGAGTTTGTTACAGTGTATGTCTATTTCCCGCCATTCATTGTTTTTTTTTTTTTACAATGTATGTTTTTTTTAACTCCGTAATCCTTTGGATTTGTTACCAACGTATGCCAGATGCAATATGTGTTGGTTAATCAAAACATGTGTTGGCCAGTCACGGCAGGTGTTGGTCAGTCAGAAAAGATGTTGGTCAGTCAAACTAGGTGTTAGTTAGACACACTATGTGTTGGTCAGTCACAATAGGTATCAATCAGTAAGTGTGAGTCTTTGTCTGATTAACTATATTCAAGTTCTATAAACCATAGAATGTCCCGTCGTGTTAATTTACCATAAACCCGATAGTGTCATACATAATGTTAAAGATTCCATAAGTCTTATAGTGTCCCCCAATGTTAAATCCAATAAGTCCCGTAGTGTCACATGTAATGTTAAACTCCTATAACGGGAAATAATCCGCTCATGTTAAATTCCCATCGGGGGCAATACTGTCCCAGATTTGACGTAAAGTATTTCCATAAGTGCTATCGTGCTCCCCTATACTACTCCTGCATATGCAAACAGGAGGAAAAGACCATTCAAATGTAAACTTTCAAAATTGATGCCTGAAGAAAGACGAGAGTGTTACATTCTAGTACGTGCGATATTCTTCATCTTGAATTAAGGGAACCGCGGTGGCTGGTTGATTGGCGTGTCAAGCTTGAAATATGAATGGTGCAGGTTCGAATCCTGAGCAGACCAGGACAGGTCGGCGCTGTGGTGTGTATCAGGGCAAGGCACTTTACTCCCATTACATATAATATGTTCAAATGGCAAAAAAATGCTCGGGTTCTTTGTTTTGATATTTTGTTCTACTCCGGTTTCTCCTCTTTGTAAAGAGTACTCTACTCTCCCATACCGAAGCTGCTGAAATTCATCAATTTTAAAAAAAGAAAGCAAATTGAAAGAAAATAAAGTTCAGGTAAATTAAAAAGTAAAATGTATTTTCTTCGATAAAAAGTATCAAAATAATATATATTCACATTCGATCACTTGATAAAGATAGTTTTCTATATTTAGACAAAATAGACAGGAACTAATTGTTGTTGCTGTTTTGCTTTGCTGCTTTTTGGGGGTTTGTTTGTTGGGTTAAGCCAATTTATTATACGACGGGTATTTAAAATATGAAAATCATGAAACCACCTCAAAACAGTAGGATACGACAGAGAATTACATTAGTAAACTTTGTCCAAGTCGGACTTGATATCAGTCGGAAAGTACCTTAAGAGAACCGGGATTTTACAGTATGCTTTTGGCTCAGTTACAGAATTTTTCTCCTTCTCCGTCATTTTTACGTCGCTGTCATTTCCCTATCTCACGTCACAGGAATATATATATATGCAGGTTTCCGGTGTGCTGCAGGTGCAGCTGCAGATCATTTTATACAACGTTATTCTGTGTATCGATCGGGATTAAATTTATTGACAGATTCAAAGAAACAACAAAAGTTATAACAATATATTCAGAACTTTTCAATACCCCTCGTAAACAAGAGTCTCTCGAAGAGACTGACGCTCTACTCGGCGAAAAGAATTTCAAGATAAGACCATTTCTAAATAATAACTCAACTTACATGAAAACCCCATGCTGATATGAGCATTCATTCAGGAGTAGTGATAACAAGATTTTCAAGATGGCCGCTGTGTGGCGGTCATTTTGGAAGTCAGATCGGCATTATTTTCATAAAATATCAACTGGAGATCATAAGAAGTCTTTTGGTGAAAACCCCACGTCAATATGACTTTCTGTTCAGGAGGAGTTGCGATAACAAGATGTCCAAAATAGCTGCCTTGGCGGCCATATTGGACGTCAGATCAGCACCATTTTTATTTAGGACCAACCAGATATAATAAGACGTATTTTGGTGAAAACCCCATGTTGATATGACCATCCGTTTAGAAGAAGTAGCGATAATAGAATTTTCAAGATGGCCATTGTGGCCGTCATATTAGATGTCCGAGCAGCACCATTTTCATTTAGGACCAACCAGACCATGGAATGAATGTGTGTGTCAAGTTTCATGGCAATCCTCCAAGTAGTTTAAGAGAAGTAGCGATAACAAACTTGTACTAACGGACAGACGGACGACGAACGATGGACGACAGACCAGACCATAAGCTCTTCTATTATATTACTAGCAGAGTTAAAAATCATCATGACAAGTCAGGTGTGATGTTTTAAACAACGATTAATGGGGCATCATGTGTTGATTGTGAGCTGGATTATAATGTAGCCTACCTGTGTACGATTACAAAATGCACACAGCCCCAAACATCTTAAGAAAAAAGTATTATTGGCAATGCCGGCACTGTCGCCTCAAAAAAATATAATAACACCTCTCTACCTGCCATCACAAACGCGACAACAAATCTGTTTATAAATTTATATTAGTATACGCTATAAGATTAACATTTTGAAAATAAAGCTTACTTGGGAAACAGGGGTTGTCAGCACATGTTGGTATCTTTACACAACGAACGCCGTTCCCATAGTAACCAGCTGGGCAAGCACCGCATCGATAACTTTGTTCTGTGTCCTGGCAACGGACTCCAGAGTAACAGGGACTATCAGCACATGATATTCTCGTTGCTTGATGTGCTCTTGCTAAATTGTTACAAGAAATAGTTCAAATTCTAGTCAGTAGGTAAAACATGTATTTATTTATTTATTTACTTAATTTGATGATTTATTTACTTATTTTTGCCGTTTACTTTCTGACTCACTTTTTTACACTTTGACTTACTTGCTTACTTTTGTATACCTCATAAAAATGCATTCAAGAATTAACAATACCAATAAACGTCGCTTAATTCATATTAAGGATACAAAAAATTAAAATGTGTTAATGGAGCATGAGCATGGATGCCTCGCCACAGTACCTCAAAACTGATCTAAACACAAAATTTACAAAGTGTGATGGACAGACACAGGGACGGATGTTCGGACAGACGAATATGGGTAACACCATGCATCATATCACTGTCGTCTTTAGGCATACAAAAAAAAAAAAAAAAATTTACCATCTTTGCACATGTCACACTGCCTCAACAAGTCACGCATATCCCTGGCTTCTCTTGTCTGAAAAAAAAAAAAAAATTTCATATAAAAAAATAATTATAAAAAACAGATAAAGAAATAAATTACCCAAAGCTAATAAATAGCATATGGTAAAGTGACAACCTACTAAACAACTTTGTTTCCGTCAAGTAACGCTGATTTTCTCTCCCAAGCAACTTTTGTTATTCTTCTTTTTCTTTGACTAGTTCAATTCATAACACAAGTCATTGATAAGGGTTCATAACCCATGCCGTTTAAATCAGAGTGATCTTTATGTCCCCTTGATCGGGGAGACGGTGACTGATGCAATTGTTTGGGTTCTTTACATTAAAGATATATCGTTGAACTAAACTGCTTCCAATGGCGGTATACAGAGAGACAGAGACAGACAGACGTGGAATGGCCTCTTGGGCCTCCAAGGCTCGATTATAGCTAATATCACTCGGTAATTATTTCGTGTGAACTATAGACAATTATAATTATTAGTGAAATATGTTTCATATTTTTTCATTCCTATATTTTCACATGTGAAAAGAATGTCCTTATAATATCGCATGTGACAAATGCAAGATTTCCCATCATGTCATGCGACGCTTGATTGTGAGCGCCTAAAGATGTTATATTTGCAGCAATGAAAACGAGTATTTTTTGAGCTAGAGCAATAAATGGAAACTGCATTGCCCTTTAGGTACGGGATTATGCTTTTGCAAAAGATATTTGACTCGCCACTGTTCGCTTCTCTACTAAGGTATGTCCCCTGTACAATAGTGTCAACAATGTTAAAAACCTGGTGTGCGGCATCGCTCAAACGAATTCGTTTTGTGGTCGGATAGGGTAAAGTAGTTTTTAAAATGACAAAAATGTAATTTATTGCAACAGATTAGATCATTCCAAACGTACAGTTATCTTAAATATCAATTTATTTATAATGAGACCATGAATAGGATTGAAAATCAGGTGAACTTAAGAAAGAGAGAGGTGCTGAAGAGTGAGTAAAATCTTATAAACTTGGATTCAAGAGCAGGTTTGGTACATAATAAAAAGAAAATTTTCTTTTCCTAAATACATACCGGATATACGTGGTGTATTTGAAAATTTCTGAATGTTTTGTTATAACTTTTTTTCTTTCTTTGAACCTGTCGGTATATTTAATGCCAATCGATTGACACAATAACGTTCTATCAAATGATCTGCGGCTGCACGTGCAGCACGCCGGACACCTGTGTGACGTAACATAGGTACATGACAGAGAACAAAATGTCGGAGATGGTTGATTGGTATGGGTTTAACGCCATTTTTCAGCACATGATTGGCTATACATGGCGGCCAGTATATCTGATGGAGGAAGAACCCGAGAAAACCCCGGGAAGAACCACCGACCCACGGGAAGCTACTGGCAAGCATTCTCACATACCCACGTTGGCCGAGACCGAGACTTTAAACCCACGCAGACAGAGGTGACATGTCAGTGATCTGTAAAGGTGAGTGCCTCAGACCACTCGGTCACCCGGGGCCCCTGTCAGAGATGGAGAAAACAATTATGCTTATTGAACAAAAAGCATACTTTGAAATTCGGGCACTCTTAGGGTAATCTCTGATATCAAGGACCAGTTAGATATAGTTTACTGATGTAGTTCTCTATCGTATCCTACAATTTTTAGGTGGTTTCATCGTTTGAAAGATGGTGGTGAATCCATGGAAGATGGCCCACGTTCTGGAAGAACGTTGTCTGCAATTGGTGAGTGGGAAGTGGCTGCTGTGAAGGGGACAATTGATGAAGATTCTCTATACACAGCGGAAGATACTTATATTATCACGGGCATTAATTCGTCAGCTGTTTTTAATATATTGAAATCGCTAAACACATATTGACCAAATATGAAAAGAGTGACCAGATTGTCACGGGTGATATACATGGATTTACTTTTTTGAACCAGACTCAAGACAACAACAAAAATTTGGATCGGAGAAAGTGAACAGAGACCACAAATCGGTCGACGTGGTCGAACTGTCAAGAGAACTTTATACGCATTATTTTTCGACGCAAAAGGTTCGGTCATCCAGGTACCTGTGCCTGACTCTGCAAGTGTCACTGCACATTTAATGCCCCCAAAGTGTTGCCAAAAGTCGTTGAACACTACCGAAACAACCGTCTGCGCGACGGTATCCGAGGTCTCCATGTACTCCGTGACAACGCACCGGTGACAGACTGTGGCGTACTAAGGGTAAATGGTGCCCGGGGTGACGATGATGGCCCAAAGAGCCAGAATACGTGGCCCGAATTCCCGAATTTGTATCAGCTGGTTTGTCGCCCCAAGACCACTGGCGCCCCCCCCCCCCCCCCCCCCCGTTAGTACACTATTAGTGACAGACTCCTGAAGGAGCACAGCATCTAAACTTTGCCACATCCTCCATACAGCTCCAATTAAGCTCCAAGTGATTCTTTGGCTGAAAAACGTTATCAAAGATTCGCTGAAGGGCCCTCGATTTGAAAGCCAACATCCATTTCGAAGTGCAGTTTTCCAGTGCATGAACGACATACTAAAATGTGAATACAAAATTGCATTTTATAATTCGATAGTCAGACTGAAAAAGTGTGTAGAGGTGCATGGGGAGTACTTTGAGGGGATGCACTGACGTATTGTTCACCAATAAAAGCACGTTGTTCTACATCGCACTAATGTTCAGAACTTTATAAATAGCCCTCGTATCTCTTATTGTGATAGCTGTAAAATACACGTTTTTTTTTGTTTTTTTTTTTGTAACAAGCGTTGAAATATATCCGGTATTAACGTAAGAAATGAAAATATCCTCCATTTATATATATATTTTTTTTTTCGGTCAGGGGGGGGGGGGGGTATATAGCGATCGCGATATACGTCTATCAGTCCGTCCGTAGACGAGGTGGTTTCCGCAACGTAACTTGGTTTGCTGTGGTCTTTTTTCCCTCAGACTTTGTATATGCCTTACCCATGTGTGGACGCAGAAGCCAATTCATTTTGGGGCTGTTAGGTTTATGATCAAGGTTACTAGAACTGAAATTGTGATTTTCCTTCTAGATGATAAGTTAAGCTTTTGGGATTAAAAGCTTCAAAGGTAGACAACAGTTTGCGCAGGGGGAGCCCCCTATCGGTTCTAAGGCTGAAAGTTGAAAAATCTAGGTCACTGGAGTCGACATTGTAATTTTGGGTGTTTCTTCTCGAAAAGTCAAGTTTCCTGGATCTAGTTTTCATCAAATTTCTACAATTGGGAAGAGGTACCCTCCCTATTGATTCTTGAGTCCAGAGTTTGAAGGCTAAAATTATCATATTGGATTCCACACGATAAGTCCACTTTCGTCAAGTTTCCCTCATCCAAATTTTATAAACTTTATCGTTGCATCACACTTCAGGAAGAGCAACTCCCTAATTACTCTGCGACCTATAAATCAATGGTTAGGGCCCCTGGACGTGAAATTGCATGTTCTCTGCATAATAACTCAACTTATATGAACCCAGTTTTCATTAAACATCATAGGTGGACTACAACTGGACAGTAGCACCGCTTAATCAATTCTGGTAGCCCATAAGTGTCAGGTGATGATTGCTTAAACTAATATTGCACACACACACACACACACACACACACACACACACACACACACACACACACACACACACACACACACACACACACACCTTAATAGCATGGAGAGCTATCAATTGCATTGAGGGTAAAAAATTGAAACCATAGGGTGATCGGAGTTTCAGATTTTATCTTGGTTTATGAAAAACGATTTTAGGTACAATCAAGATCCTTTAAGGTAAAATTGTGGTAATTTTACATGTGTGATAGCTGCAATCGGTTGGGGGGTGGGGGGACGGGGGACTCAGCCATTCTTTTGATGGCTACTCTCTAATGAGGACTTATGACGGGATGAGGATACCCCTAAAATTAAATACGTCCGAATGGCATTTTGTGAAATATAAACTTCTCTTCTGATTCGACATTCCTGATAGTCATCTTGAAAGAAATTCCATCGAAGAGAGCATAAACAGTATAAGCTTGCTTTGACGTTTTAAGATTCTTTCCATGAAATTATTTACTTTCGAAAATACATTTTTTAGGAGCTATTTAAGGAATACTTTCTGTAAATAGGTGCAGTGAACACCTTAATTCTCTTAATATGCTGTCAAATTGATTAAGATTCTGTTCTGACCATTAATTCAGGAAAAATTGTGATAACAAGATTTTCAAGATTTTCCATATTGGACATCAGATTGTCCGCATTTTAATTTTGGACCAACTATACGTTATAATAAGTCTTTTAGTGAAAACACCATGTTGATATGACCATTCATTCAGGATAAGTAGCGATAACAAGATTTTCAAGATTGCCATTGTGGCGGCCATGTTAGACGTCCGAGAAGCACCATTTTCATTTAAGACCAACAAGACTATGGGCTGAATGTGTGCGTACAATTGCATGACAATCCGCCAAATGGTTTAGAGCTAATAAAAGATTTAGATGCCAGAAATGTTTTAAAAAGTCCTTACATAACTCATAGTGAAACGATATTAATTTTATTTTTTTCATGAATTTTCACGGCTGATAAAAATTAAAGAGAAAAATTGTCCCAAAAGATATGTTTAATACTCTTTACATTTCAGTAACACTACTTTTACAAAATGTTCCTAAAGCCTCAGTGGCTCAGCGATTAGCGATCAACCAATCAATCAGCGGGTTACGAGTTCAAATCCTACACAGACCTGTCTTGATCGACTGACATAGTGTGTTTCTGAGCAAACATTTTAATTCCCATTGCCTTGGCACTAGTCTTGCACGCTGCTACGTGCCATTGAACACCATTCATTCAATTAATCAATCAATCATTTAATCAACAGCATTTTCTACACAAGTACCGTGTGAACTCGCGTAAATCCGATACCAACTGCAAACTGCATAGACCCAGATCTGTCGTTGCATAATGCGCCTGCAGATCTGGGTCTATGCAGTTTGTAAGGACTAATCAGTAGAATAAACAACATATACCCTGATCTGCCGGCACATTATGCGACGGCATATCAGGGTCTATGTTGTTTGCATTTGGCTCCATATTATACGCGAGTATATACCGTACATGCCACCTTCAAAGAATTCGATATGACGTTCCGAGGAAAATATTTAGAACATTAACCTCGTTAGCATTTACGACAATTAAGATCAAAGTACATCAGCATGTTAACTAACCTGTGACTCTACTTCCCTCTGTAACTGTCGCACAGCATACGTCAAATCTCGTACCGACTGTGTCATACTGTGCCACAAAGCATCTGGTAATGAAACAATAAACCATTTACATATTAGCTGTGATTTAGAATGTAAACGCTTACCATCAAATACCATAACATTTCCACACCAAATTTAAATATTTACTTCGGCTGACTCTCATTAACTGGCAACCCAAACAATGAAAGCCTCAAACAGCTTTTTTGAAGCGGTGTGTTGTGGTCACGCTTACCCACAATATGTATGACCTTTGAACTCCATTCCCCATGCAGATGCCATGACTTAACAAATAACAGCATACGAGATTGATAGTTTTTGTTCTGAATGTTATAGAAATACAATGAAACCTGCGTCAACGAACTCTTCAATATATATGATTCTTGTTCAATATGGATATTATTTTTTAACCCTTTTGTTCTAAAATTCGTTTTTATATATGACCTCAACCTAAAGACTAAATTCTCTGCCCTTGAGATCACAAAACACGAGAGCCTGAGTTTGAGCTTGAAATTTGTGATCAACCAATCAGAAGAGACTTGAGTTTGTAACACCTTTTGTGATTGGCTGGTGATACAACTAAAAGTCGGACTCAAGACCAAGTGTTTCATGATCTTCAGGCTTTTTGAGTGTCATTTATAGATAGGTTTCACTGCATTTTAAAATGTAATCAAATCCCCTTAAATATAAAGTTAAGAAATTGTAAACGACTGAATACCAATCGTAACATTATGTGACAGTTTAGCTTGCGTTTTTTAATTTTTGTTTTTTGTTTTTTTTTTTGTGTCTGGTGTTTGTTTTTTGGTTGGTTTTTTTTTTTTTTGGGGGGGGGGGGTGACGTGGGGTTGTATTGTTGAGGTGGATAGGTGGAAATGGAGGGGGTAGGTTATCATGAAATCATGAAATAACATATCTGTGTCATACTATAATATGGATGTATAATTATCTCAAAAAGTGTATAAGAAAGGCGATCATCTTGCTGAGCATGACGTCACCATACGATTATTAGATTTAGATCAAGGCAAATGCATGGGTGAATATATGAATTCAGAATCAAATACGTGTTGGTTAAATCCGTTTCTTTGGTTAATTAACTTGATTTAGTCACATTAGATTTTCATAGTAATATTAATTCTACACAGCATACTGCAAACCGAAACTGATGCAATAATGGTGAATTATGCGTAGAAAATGGATTAGTTAGAATGGAAAACCTTGTTTCCCTATGCTCTACAACTGTATATTTTACACCCTTCCCTATACTTTACAACTGCCTATTATAGGCCGTTCCCTACACTCTACAACTGTATATTATATACCTCTCCTTATACTGTACAACTGTATATTATAGATCACTCCCTATGCTGTACAACTGTATATTATATACCCTTTCCTATGCTGTACAACTGTATATTATATACCCTTCCCTATGCTGTACAACTGTATATTATATACCCTTCCCTACACTGTACAACAGTATATTATAGTCCCTTCCCTATGCTGTACAACTGTATATTATAGACCCCTCCGTACACTCTACAACTGTATATTATAGACCTCTCTCTACACTCTATAACTGTATATTATAGACCTCTCCCTACACTCTACAACTGTATACTATAGACCTCTCCCTACACTCTATAACTGTATATTATAGACCCCTCCGTACACTCTGCAACTGTATATTATAGACCTCTCCCTACACTCTATAACTGTATATTATAGACCTCTCCCTACACTCTACAACTGTATACTATAGACCCTCCCTACACTCTTCAACTGTATATTATTGACCTCTCCCTACACTCTATAACTGTATATTATAGACCTCTCCCTACACTCTATAGCTGTATATTATAGACCTCTCCCTACACTCTACAACTGTATGCTATAGACCCTCCCTACACTCTACAACTGTATATTATAGACCTCTCCCTACACTCTATAACTGTATATTATAGACCTCTCCCTTCACTCTACAACTGTATATTATAGACCTGTCCCGACACTCTACATCTGTATATTATAGACCTCTCGCTACACTCTACAACTGTATATTATAGACCTCTCCCTACACTCTACAACTGTATATTATAGACCTCTCCCTACACTTTACAACTGTATATTATGGACCTCTCCCTACACTATACAACTGTATATTATAGACCTCTCCCTACACTCTACAACTTTATATGATAGACCCGTCCCTACACTCTACAACTGTATATTATAGACCCTTCCTATGCTGTATATTATAGACCTCTCCCTACACTCTACAACTGTATATTATTCACCCTCCCTACACTCTACAACTGTATATTATTCACCCTCCCTACACTCTACAACTGTATATTATAGACTTCTCCCTACACTCTACAACTGTATATTATTCACCCTCCCTACACTCTACAACTGTACATTATAGACCTCTCCCTACACTCTACAACTGTATATTATAGACCTCTCCCTACACTCTACAGCTGTATATTATCGACCTCTCCCTACACTCTACAACTGTATATTATAGACCCGTCCCTACACTCTACAACTGTATATTATAGACCCTTCCTATGCTGTATAACTGTACATTATAGACCCTCCCGACACTCTACAACTGTATATTATTGACCCTCCCTACACTCTACAACTGTATATTATAGACCCGTCCCTACACTCTACAACTGTATATTATTGACCCCTCCCTACACTCTACAACTGTATATTATTGACCCTCCCTACACTCTACAACTGTATATTATAGACCCTTCCTATGCTGTATAACTGTATATTATAGACCCGTCCCTACACTCTACAATTGAATATTATAGACCTCTCCCTACACTCTACAAATGTATATTATTTACCCCTCCTTACACTCTGCAACTGTATATTATAGACCCTCCCTACACTCTACAACTGTATATTATAGACCCTCCCTATGCTGTATAACTATATATTATAGACCTCTCCCTACACTCTACAACTGTATATCATAGACCTCTCCCTACAGTCTTCAACTGTATATTATAGACCCTCCCTATGCTGTACAACTGTATATTATATACCTCTCCCTACACTCTACAACTGTATATTATAGACCCCTCAGTACACTCTACAACTGTATATTATAGACCTCTCCCTATGCTGTATAACTATATATTATAGACCTCTCCCTACACTCTACAACTGTATATTATAGATCTCTCCCTATCCTGTATAACTATATATTATAGACCTCTCCCTACACTCTACAACTGTATATTATAGACCTCTCCCTACACTCTACAACTGTATATTATATTCCCTCCCTATGCTGTACAACTGTATATTATTGATCCTTCCTTGTACTCGAGTTTCTCTTCGCAACTTGCAATCATTAAATGTTCTCGTACGATTTCAATGTGTTTAATGGGTTTTCCTTGACCATCTGTCAACTGAAAGTATTGACTTGCATCTGTCAAGCAAAAATTCCGTCTTGGGCACCATCGTATACTGAGCTAGATTTCCGCACAAACAACTGTGCATGACGTTCGCAAAAGCCCATCTTCTTTCCTTGAGCTCGATGTGTTTTAATTCGAATCCCGTCGCGGATTGGTACCATCGCTTAAATCTTCCATGTTTTTCTTCTGTGTTACATCATGTCGGATAGCCACTAGCATTTCGTTCAAATGTGAGAAACTCGTTGACGTATCCCGAAAAAATACCTGCACTCGATCCATCCTGTTGATATTGTTCTCTTGTAGGGAAATGCAAGATTTGGTATATATTTAACAACTAATATCCACGATCGTGAGCGTGTAATAATTCAACACTTACCCACGTTCATGTCAAAGCGCGCTCTTTTTCGTCGTGACGGCAGGGTTCCTGTTGATTACAAGTTTCAGTACACGTGCGACACAATGGAAACATGAGTGTCCCGTTGTAATGATGAGGTAGCAGCGGATGATACTAGTCCGTATGCCGAAGAACTTTGCGTTTGATTAGATCTTCGTATTAACGAATAAGCTCGACAGCGATGTGTTCTTTATAAATGTCAGGGTGGTCCGTCGGGAATTGAATATATTTACAGGTCCTAGGTTACAACGAACACACGTCGATGTATTGGACTTGTTTTCCTCGAGATTCACAGATCCTCCATGGCCAGTACATGGATTTTTAAGAAAAAAACTTTTCGGTTAGTATAACACGTGTCAGTGCCATAGACATCCATGAAATTCGTACACGATAGGTGGGTTTTCCAAATCATAACGATAGACGGAGTAAGAGCCAATCTTCTTTTCTTCACCGTTTCTGTCATGTTGTCTCCATTTGTCTTCAGTTTCGAATAAGTAGTAAGTGGCAAAAAATGCCGAATACCTACGGCTCACTGATTGATACGTTTGGGGTGGTACAATAGCTAGCGTGTTCCCAGGCCTGAAACTCTTTTCGCACACCAATCCACAAGCTTAGGCAATGGCTGAGGCTTCTTTCAAAGGATCAAGACCCCTGTGCTCGAGAAAAAACAGTCGAAATATTCCACAACAATGTCGTAAAATGTCCACATTGGACCGACAATAGCGAAGCATTTCTTTTTCAACATCAAAAAGATCAGATGAGTGAGTCTGATACCAGGTATAGAAAGCTTCCCGCTGCTCCACTAGCATATTGCCTGCCTCGTAGTATCGTGCTTCGGGCAATTGGAATAGGAAAAATTGGGATTGTTAACAAAAAACTGAGGAAAACGTCCTTTAGTCATTTGAGTCATTCCAAAGGTCTTAGGCATCTTACTCATGGAAGGTTTTAACTGTACAGTTCCTATTTCATGTAAATGATCTTAGCTCCATTCATGGTAATGCGTGGGTATTCGTTTCCTTTTTCTGCAAAATGTTTCGAAAGAAAATGTCCGTTGTACCCAGGCATATTGCGAACAATCACATTGCCATAAGAAAGGTTCCTGAATATCCTCACTAAAACAAAAGATAGAGATGTAAAAGCCAGTGTGTTGTGAACATTCAAATTAAAAAAATAAAGTCTGCTGTCTTTATTTTCTTCTGGTTCTGGTTATCCATCACTTCGTCTTGTTCTTTGATGTATCGCTCAATGTAACGCTGATGACCAAAATCGACGAGCTGATGACATATATGACATTGTTTCTGTCCTGGACAAACGTATGAACCTTTCGAATTGGAATGAAGAATCTGTCCATATTGTGGACACACTTCCAATAATTCACAACCGGTTTTCTTCTGTTGAAACCGTTTCATTATATGTTGATCGTAACAAGCTTAACTCACAAATTGGCATCAGCATGTGGAACACGGATTCATTCCCCTGCCCCCCCCCCCCCCCTTCGGGAACATAAGGACTCGACGCCAAACAGTAAAGACATCTCCCTCCACGATGCAAAATGTTGCTCTCGATTGCTGGATCCTTTGTTACATTTATCACAAAAGCCCACATTGTGGACACACTTCCACACAAAAGTATATGTATCCGAGAAATCCTTTGATATTGGTAATAGGGTCAAAATGAGTTTGGTGATGATAAATGTGAATGCATTTGCCGTTAGAAAAATTAGGTCCTCAAAACATAAAATCTCCACGTATCGATTGGAGTGTAGTTTTCGTGTACATCATGGGGCTTTTTTGGGACTCTTTTTGAATTTTCTGCATTTAATGATGTCCGCATACAGACTCTTTAGAAATCCATGCTTATTCCGAAAATGTCATCACTTCTCTTCGTTATTTGGGTTTGTACGATTTTTCTATTCTTCCTTTCCGGTGAAATTTTTTCTCTGCTTGAACTCCAGCTACCATGATTGCACGCGATAAACACATATTGTATTGGTCATATTCAATCTTCACTATACTTCTTTTGAGGGTCAGGAGTTGAGTTACGGATACCACTTTGCAATGTCGTTGTCCGCTGCCTGAAGGAGGTGAAACGCGAGTTTTTTTAAACAAATTGTCCATCGGTGATGTCGAACTCGTTGTTGGATTGTTGAATTTTTGGCAATGATCGTGGAAGCTGGTAATTCTGCAGGTCTGCTAAATTCGATCTATACGGTAGATTTCAAACTGTCATGGGTGATAGAAAGTCGCAGACGATCTTGATCTTGATACAGACACTGTCGTTTCAGCTCGAAAAACATATAATTAAAAAAGAAAATACTGTAATGAAGGCGACCAATTTCTCTCCAGGAACTTCTTACTTAAATTTTGTACATTTGACTGTGTAAGTGTAGGCTGTATTACAAAACTTTCTACTTTCTGGAAGTCTCCTCGTTCGTAGATTGAACAAGGAAATAATTCTTGGGGCTACCGAGCGACTTTCACTCTTGGACAATCTTAACTCTCTCGGTCAAGGCGATGGTGGTGGTGATGGATACAGATCGATCATCTATCTCATCGTCAAAATCACTAGGGTAGACTTGTGCTAACACTGCTCTCCTTGTGTTAAGCGACACAGAACATTTTCGTCGTCGTCGCTTTCTTTCCGGCTTCACCACAGAATGATGTGATTGTTTCATGATCGTGAACTATTCGAGTTTGACTGGATAGTACTCACTCTCTTCGATTGTATACAGAGAGAAACATAAGACGGTGATATCGTTCATTTCCACTTAAACTGCCTACATGTGAAGATGGAAGAGCCACCAAAGATCAAACTTCTTGCGAGAGATTTACCGAAAGGAGTTATACTACGACGAAGAAGACCGATGGGAAGACTCAAAACTACTCCCGAGATATAAGTGGAAGATACGTGTTGAGTGCGTCTGGAAAAAAAGGCATTAGGCACCGGAATGTCTGCTACGTCAAAGAAACGTAATTACTTTTCCTAAGAACTGTGAAGCCTGGTCCACAGACAAAAGTTCAGATGAATGTTTTGTGTATCACAAGCAAGGACATTGGTCTACGGAGTGTCCGAAACGCAAATCGAAAGTGGAGGAAAAGAGAAGTGAGGACAAGAAAAAGAACGAAGAGTAAGACGTGGTGGAGATTTCAGAAACAGAAAGAAGAACATAATATCCACTAAGAAATGCAAACCAAGACGCTCACATAATATCGTCAGAGGCCAAGGAAAAGAACACAGAGAAAAAACAATAGACTTTTATGAAGTGACGTGTTTCAATTCGTGTTGCCATTCCTATTCACCAGATTATACCCAAAGGAAGTAAGAATCCAGTGGTGTTGATTTGTTTATTATTCCCCTTCCTATTTTCTCAAATTCTGTGACTGTGTCGATAACTCATTTTGTTTTTATGAAGATCGTTGGAGCTTTTTTTCATACTCACACATAACCACATACACCTTTTTTCGGAGAGGGGTCTTCTTTTTCTTTCTTTTGTCTTTCTTTCTTTTGTTGGGGATGGGGCTTTCATTTCCATTGGACAATGATATATGAGTAACTCATTTCAAAGATACGTTAGTGGTCCTAAAAAAGGCCCTTTGAATATGGTCCACAAAACAATCATGGACATCCCATCATGAGCTGTAACTGTTTCAATCTTTTCCCTCGCTTGCGTCACACTGCCGCAGACATCGTCGTCTTTGTTGTTGTCATTGTTGTATTTATTGCAGCTGTTGCTGATGGATTTGAATTTTTTTTAATTTTTTTTTTTTTGGGGGGGTGGGGGTGGGGGTTTAATAGGTTTTTATCTCTTGGTTTGGCCAAAGAGGATTGATACAATACTCTCATCTCTCTAAGTTCAGTCAGGATCTGTTGCAATACATCCGCGGTTTCACTGCTCTCACTCTGTTGATCGCTGACAGTCATCATTTTCATGTCTCGTTTCCTCTTCTTTTCTTGTTGCCGTAGAACTTTCGCTTCTTCCTCCTTCTGACTTTGTACAAATCTTTGAAACTCTTCAATTTGTTTCTTCTTGAATTCATGGTATTCTAAGATGGGTAATGTCGATGATATTTAAAATTCTCGCGATGATCATTGAAAATCAAATAAATCACCTGGAATTGATGATGGCATTGAATGAGTAGTAGTAGTAGCAGCAGCAACAACAACAGCGGTACTGTCATGATTCGTATAATGACGGATTGCAGACCCAACCCAAGACATCGTGTTCGACTTGATCTCAGTCATAATACTTTACTGAACGTATTTTACACATGAACTGAATCATGCCACAATCTGTTCTGTGTTCTGACTAGTAAATCCAATGGATGGGATGAGTAAGACGCGCTCTGATTGGCTAATCCCAGAACAAGACGCGCTACGATTTGGAATGTGCCAAACCTCACTTCAGTCCCATGACTGGGTATATCAAGGGCTGTTTTTCATTAGTCTTGTCATCCGTTCTCAAAGATATAAGATGTGGGTTAGCGTAGAGCGGTAGACAATTGACTCCAGTATGTTGTTTCATCGTAATTACCCTGTCTATGTCGAGTCCAAGTGGGCAATAACACGTCTATCAGACAAAGCGGTATTTCTCGGAATGAGTTTTTTGGAACCACAAGGGTGTGTCAAACCGGTCTTGGAATATGGTGAGAAGAAGTTTGAAGCGGAAAAAAGTGAAGAGGTTTGACCTGTGCTAACTAACTTTGTTATCACCCAACGGCCCTTATCAAAGCCACCCCAGTATTCTAGAAAAGGTATATTGATCACTGATCGCCAACTTCTCTGTTTGTGTTTGTGTTCGTCTATGTGGATATGTGATTGTATGTGTGTATGAAAAGCCAAATAATAGACCCTACCCCACTCACCTTGTTATGTATGATGGTATGTGTGACTGAGTATGTGTGTATGTATGGAAAAAAAAAAATGGAAAGACAACCCCTCCCTTTGTGTATGTGTGATGGTATGTTTGATAGTAAACATAAGCATATGAGCTACCACCTCTCTTTGTTTATGTGTGATTGTATGTTCCATAGTAAATAGATGTTATAGTGACCATCACATAACTCCCCTTTCCCTCGTCCGTTTTATTTGTAGGTGGGTGTTTGTCTTTAAGAAAGTGTGTGGGTCTGTACGAATAGGTGGTAGTCGTCATGATTCTATCCCATACTTTACATCCCCCTTATACATAAGTTTGTGTGTGTGTTTGCGTTTATGTGGGTGTGGATGTTGGTCAGTAAGAATGAGTATAGGTCAGTACGGATGTGTGTTGGTTAGTAAGACTGTGTGTTAGTAACTATTACCTATTCCCAACCTTCCCTCGTCCGTTTGTTCGTATGTATCGATGTTGGTCTTTAAGAACGTGTGTTTGTGACCATAACCTATCCACTGACCCAATGTTTAATTCCCATAAGGCCTATTGTGCCATCCTGATGTTAAAAGTTCCATGATGCCCATGCAGACAATCTGTTCAATTCTCATAAGGCCCATAGTGACATCTTCATGTTAAATTTCCAAAAGGCCCATAGTGACAGTTTCGTAACGTTAAACTCCCATAAGGCCCATAGTGACAGTTTCGTAACGTTAAACTCCCATAAGGCCCATAGTGACAGTTTCGTAACGTTAAACTCCCATAAGGCCCATAGTGACAGTTTCGTAACGTTAAACTCCCATAAGGCCCATAGTGACAGTTTCGTAACGTTAAACTCCCATAAGGCCCATAGTGACAGTTTTGTAACGTTAAACTCCCATAAGGCCCATAGTGACAGTTTCGTAACGTTAAACTCCCATAAGGCCAATAGTGACAGTTTCGTAACGTTAAACTCCCATAAGGCCCATAGTGACAGTTTCGTAACGTTAAACTCCCATAAGGCCCATAGTGACATTTGCGGCCCATACAGACCCCCCCCCCCCAAATAACAAAGAAGGATGGGCGGAGTTTATTACTCTTGCAAACATGGCAAAGCTGTACCGGATGTGCGAAAAAAGGAAAAATATTAGGCTAGCGTAATTGCAGAGATCAACATGCCGGTTTAATCATTTGCTGAAAGGCAAATAAATACAAAATCATGACGTCTTCATACCGTAGAATTGATTAAATATGGTTGGAGAACATAGCTTATAAGTTTATGAGTGGTGCGTCTTATTTTAACGATTCTATCGCACTGGAAACGTGTGGAATCCTATAAAATTTTGTAACGTCATGGATCTTGACGCAAACTTCGAGCGTCCAAAAACAAAAAGTCAAGGCTCGACTTTTAGCAATAAGGAATTATTCAGATGATACGAGTCATAAAAAGCATTGCATCATAATTTAAACCTATCGACAGAGCATACATAAACACGCCTACACATCATGTAAAATCAGAGTATTTTATGTTAACACTTACCCCGTGTGAATTAGTGTTCATTCCTTTGTGTATACTGAAACGTTCATGAGAATTGGTTGAAAATGTTGAAATTATTACGATTGGTTATGATATATAGTAGCAATCGAGTAGGTAAAGCATGCGACAACTTTCCTAATTATACCTCCAATATGCTCAGGCGAATTCACTCCATTTTCCTTCAGCGGGACAGATTTTCTGCTCTGTTTTTTCAATTGCCACCATTAGCGGCGGCTTTACGCGGGATATAGTTTCTGGTTACAAAAACCACTGACTCACTCTTCGCCAACTGATCCATTTATGGGAAAAATAGGTTAAGCACTTGTTTGTCAAAACCTGGGCTGAATTCTTGCAGTTCTATAATCTCTTGAGTCTTCGAAAAAAAAAATGTTAGAAAACCAGTGCGAAAATAAACCAATCACTGCACAATCCTATCGTCAATGCAGAATTTGGGGCAATGTCAAATGATCAAAAGCAAATACTAAAGAGCGGATGCTCTGTACGTCTGCCAGTGAGTGATTTATCATTGCTTACCTGAACCGGGAACATCGTTGAAGCTACTGCTACTTGGGCCTGTTACTCTGACGTTGGTTGCGGTGGAGGTTTTGATCGGAGTCTGCCTTTCATGGACGGTTTCTTGTATTTCGCACCCCTGAACTCTAAGCATTGTGTCCAGATTGACTTGAGTATACAGATTATAATCACTGCTTTTTTCCTGTGAATGCAAGGAATGTCCAACTCAATTAGTACAGTTTAATGACGTTAATTGGACGCAAACCATTTTCATAAAAGTGGGATAAATCCGATTGTCGAATAAAGATGTTTAAGTTGGAGAACTACTGGGTTATTTCGTGTGCAATTTGGGGTCAAAAGGTTAGAAACTGTTTCCTGATCGGAATCTTTGCGTAGATTACGAAAACAACAATTCTATAATTGTGTATGGCTTTTCAATTCATTTCCAAAAATGAGTTATAACACCTGTACGTAAAGCCTAGAGTACCCATTTTTGAAATGGGGTACCCATATTTGAAATGGGGCTAGTGGTTAAATTTTAACTTCCTTTTCTCTAATTTTGTACAACACAGAAACACTTCTGGCATGCACAGATTGCTAATTCATCAAATTTGTATTTGCTTACAAGATAAATAAAAGAACCACGCCAAGGTCAGAGGCTACAAAGGGTCAAAGATCAATTAAGTGCTGAAAGTAAAGAAAAAAGTAAACACTGAACCTATGTCAAATACTGTATACATCTTTGCAGTTGTTTAAAGTATATTCGCTAATTTTATCCTCATATTAAAGCTCTGACGACCTCAAATCAAAGCTATTGTGTATTTAAGTATGTGCTGTGGATAAGTGTTATCTCCTTAATGTATCATATGATGCAAGGAGCTGCCAAATGCCAGGAGACAGCTATGAAAATTACATTTTTTTGTAACTTAAGTTCTGTTCGTTATTTAGAGACGCAAGGTGTCGGTATTTGTCACACTCCGTTTCTAAGGAAACCGTAAATTATGAATCTTTTCTGCAACATTTTGACAGGTACAATCAAGTGTCATGGCACATATTCTGTGCAGCAATCTGTTGAATGTAAAAAAAGGTTAATTGAATTGAATTATAAGTGAAAATATTTTTATTTTTTTTACTGTTATAATAAAAATCAAATTGCTCATTTATTCAATCATTATATGGATGCAATATCTGGTATCTATATTTAGGTTTCTGGCAGCAGCTGTAGCTCAGTTGGCAGAGCGTCGAACTGGTAATCCAAGGGTCGCGGGTTCGATACCCTCTCGAGCCATCTTGGATCGGCTGCTTCAGTGTGTCCTTGGGAAAGGCACTTTTCTACCATTTCATCGCATTGAAATAGCCAATAATGTGTTAAAAGTGCCGTTAACACCAACCAAAATGCCCCCAAAACAAGATTTAGGTTAAACAAGATTTAGGTTTATCTATGATATACAAAAATTTTGATCAATATACCATATTGTAGAATGTATAAAATCCTCAATGTGTAGTGATGGATTATTCAACCAATCAGTGTGATTTGTTTGTTTTGTATTTTGTAATCTTGAAAGAAAGTTAATTATGATTTATACATACAATTCATATTTGAAATCGTTGGTCCTCACTGTTATACATAAATCATTAGGGCTAAATTCAAAGACACCAAATGCCCATGCAGTAGGATGGTGTACATTGGATCTTAATAGAAGGGACCGTTGAGTAGTATCTTTTTTATGAATCCTCTTTTTCACTTTGCTCAGGAACAGCAGTCAAGTTTCTTTGCAGCATGTTCTGTGGTAGCTATAATTCTCTGAAAATGTATCTGTAATGTGATTGGTTCATCTTAACGGCGCTTAAAAAACAATATTGACTATATCATGCCGAGGAAATGGAAGCTAAGTCTGGCGGGTATCGAACCCGCGACCCTTGCATTACGAGTCTGACGTTCTGCCAACTGAGCTAGCGCGGCTCCCTGTGGATCTGTAAGCCTTTTATAAACGATGATGTACTTGGAGCATTTCCATGTACCCCTTCTAACATCTGAGACCTCTTTTACCTTTTTGCACGACGTTTCGTCAAAGAAGGCAAACTGTTCATCCTGAAGTTTTAAATCTTTATGAAGAATACAAATCGATTGCCTCTTTCCTTCAGCTAGTATTTATTGACCACTAAAATGAACATAACCATCTCTGCACTGAAAATCTGGCATGCTACACTCGGAAGTCAGCTATAGTTGCTGACAGCAAGAGACCCACGTGAGTCTGATATCGCTCACCGAGCTTACATAACATTACAGTTGACTATTTCACTAAACAGACTTATGTAGTATTGTAAGAACACAACATTTTTTAACTATATTCCAACCTTTATGTCGGTTTTACCTGTTTTGCTTTAGTCTAATCAAAATCCTTTGCAAAGATAAAGGCATAATTATTATGCATAGTCTCTTCCTTATAATTAAAGTCATCCAAGATCTTTTAATGTTAAGTTTACTGATGCAACTTTACTTTGCAATCCAGAGTCACAAAGCGTTCACACGAATACAATTATAATTTACACTTGATTTTTGTTTTGCTTTGTTTTACGTCATGTGTTTCTTTACACTTGGTAATTAAATTTGGAAGTGTTTCATAAGAAAAGTATATTAGTAGTCATAGGGGGCCATCCTATAAATGCATGTACTTATATTGGGATATTTATTTTCTTTTTCTTTTTTAAAAGCGTTAAAAACAAAAAAATATAAATTTAAAATAACCTGTGAGTATTTGCATTGAATATATGAAATGCCGTAATGGACAATACATGTAATAACTTTCAAGCTCTTTTCATTGAACATATCAAAAACATACAAATATTCAAGTATTTAAAATGTGGTAAGGTATCTAGAAATAATTATTGGCAAATCAATCTATAAACGTAGATAGCGTGTTAAAAAGAACGTGTTCTTATTGGAGCAAAATCAATACTAGAAGAAAACACAGTCCATTGCAAACAAATATCTAAAACTGTGTAAAGAAATTATGATCCTTGATTACAGCCTTGCCCATAGTGTATACCAGCCTGCAATTATACATTGTCTATAACATTAATGCATCTAGTATACCAGCCTGCAATTATACATTGTCTATAATATTAATGCATCTAGTATACCAGCCTGCAATTATACATTGTCTCTAGCATTAATGCATCTAGTATACCAGCCTACAATTATACATTGTCTCTAACATTAATGCATCTAGTATACCAGCCTGCAATTATACATTGTCTCTAGCATTGATGCATCTAGTATACCAGCCTACAATTATACATTGTCTCTAATATTAATGCATCTAGTATACCAGCCTGCAATTATACATTGTCTCTAACATTAATGCATCTAGTATACCAGCCTACAATTATACATTGTCTCTAACATTAATGCATCTAATCAACGATTCTTCAGCTACTATTTCTTCTTTACTGGTGTGAATCAGAAACGCAAGACAATATTTTGGTTTGGTAGGGAAACACACACTTTAAAGTGTTTTGCCCTATATAGAAAAAGATACTTCTGAGCTCTAACATCATCAGTTACTATTTCTTCGTTCACTCACAATGCATCATTGTAATAGTGTCTCAAGATTGTAATTATTAATTTGTTTTACAAAGTCAATTTAAGGCCATGCATTGTATCTACGACAAATGCGTAATTTTAATCCCCAAGGCGTATTATTATGCTAACTTTTACAATTGTTATATTGAAATAATGCATCCTGTATTCTAAATATTTATTTATTTATTTATTTATTTATTTTAAATCTGTTTTTATTATTACAAGGGGAAACATTCTGTATAACCAAACCTGTGATTCTCAATAGTTAGTATCCTGAGTTACTTCCCTTCCTTTTCTTAGAGAAAAAAAACCAACAAAAAACAACTGATTACACAGCATGCGAATTGAGAGCTATTTTTAACTGCGCGGAATTTTATTATTATGCACAGATTTTAAAACTCACTGGATATCTTGATGATATAAGCCTCTTTGCTAAGTTTGAGTTTAAAATAATCTGATCAGAAATAGTCACTAAATAGCTGACAAGGTCAGCTAATTAGATGCAAGACCCCCTTATCAGTATGCGTTGATCTTGCTCTTAATTGTACCCATCTAAGATCTATATGAATTAAGTCTATTTACAAAGTTTACTCAAAATCAGATCAGATATACGGTCTCTGGAGTGGCAACAAGTTCAGCCAATTAGATGGAAGATCACCTTATTAATATGTGTGGATCTTGCTGATATTCGAACTAATGCGAAATCTTGATCATATAAGCCTATAATTCATGTTTGATCAAAATCGGATCAGAAATATTACTTCCAGATTGGCAAAATGCAAATGTTGACGGACGGACGACGGACGGTCGACTGACGACGGACGAAGGACACAGTGCCATGCCATAATCTCACTTGGCATTACGACCAGGTGAACTAAAAACGGATAATTGGGAGAGAAACTAACGCTGGGTTAGAACAACAGCTGTCGAGAAGTGAGTTGAATATTTAGGCTGATTATGTATATCATATTTCGCGCACATCAAATGGAGGCGAACCCTTGTGAGATTGTGACTTCGTTTTTGCTAGCAGACGTCCTACTTTTCTGCTCATCAATGGTGTGCGTGATTCTCTATCGCGGTATACGACAGTATTTGCCAAATTGTAAAAACTATTCTGTGACACCTACATGGAAAGGAACAGAAGGTCGGTGTGTCTTACGTTTTTGACGTGTGTTCCCGGGAAAAGTTAACACTATTTGGCCACGCAACAATGAACCTGACCATAGAAAAGGTGGACGCATTTTTGCAGGAGTGCTAAGTGCTACTGAGAGCGAAAACAGTTAAGCTACTATACTCACAACGAGCAGATTTCCGAGCATGGACTCTCTGATCGGTACCTCCGAGTTGTCCTCGCCCACTAGCTGGCAATCAATATAGAGGCGGAGGCCGTTGGAGGCGGATGGTAAGTCACTGAAATGCATCAGGAACCGGCTGTCCGTCTGTCTGCTCAAGAATCTCAGGGGGAAGTTGATGTTGTATTCTCTGCCATCCCGAGATCTCACTTGTACAACCACTTTAAGCATATACATTATATGGCTTCAAAATTAAAAGATTTATGTTGCACCCAGATTGCCTTCAACTACGTGTTGTACATACTAAAGTAGTCCAGTGTTTTTCAAATGCGGTGATGTGTAGTGTATTGTAACATTGTTAAGTGTTGCTTAGTGTATTGTAGTATAGTGTGGTGTAGTGCAGTATAGTGCATTGCAGTTTAGTGTGATGCAGTACAGTGCAGTGTGGTGTAGTGTAGAGTTGTATTGTGTATAGCATCGTGCGGTGTAATGTTTGAGTAGGTAGTAAAGTGGAAGGTAGTGGATTTTCGTGTAGTACAGTGCAGTATAATGCATTGTAGGTTTTGTGATGTAATTTGTTGTAGTTTTATATGGAGTGTATAAAGGATAAAGTTTGATAGGACAGGCAATTTTCCTAAGATATGCCTGGGTGTGATTTATTAGCAACTACTGCTAAATATTGGAAAATAATTCATATTCTAAAAGGTTTGGTAATCGATATAATCCTCCTATTTTTCTCTGTTATGAGCCAAAACTATTCGATATAAATAGAGTTTGTCAATGTTTCTGTTTGAGGTGTGTGTATGTCAGAGAACTGTTCCATGGATATAGGCCGAAAGAGTACTCAACAAAGTATATTAGTGTTCTGCGTTATAGTTTGTTTGAAAATAAACCAATTTATTAGGTAAATATAGGAAGTTCAGAAAATTACCTTTCGGTTCTCTAAAATCCCAGTAAACGATGAAGTGAGTTCTGATATCCCTATTCTCGGCACGAAGGATGGTTTCCGACCCTTCCCGGACTCTGAGAGGAGATACTCTTCCGACAAGGAAAAGCTCGGAGTTGAGAACAAATGCGCTTCCTACCTCACTCGTGTCGACTGTGAGACAAAACTAGTTTATTTATAAAGGCAGCAACATAATCAACGAGAACAAGAATCAGAAAAAAGCAAACAACAATAACTCCATAATTACTACCACTACCACCGTCACTAATACTACTGCTTCTGTTACAACTATTACTTGCCTCCACAGCGTGAAAGATTGATTTTTAATTTTCTGTTTTAAAACTAGTACTATCTTGGAATCGCTAAATTATTTCAATTTTTGTGTGTGTGTGTTTGTTTTTGTTTTTTTATGAATTCGAAAATAGCGCACGTATCAGATAATGTTATAATAGTCGAAAGGATTCGGATAGAGAAATGTCAGCAAAAGTTGCCAGAACGGTGAACAGTTATTATATACACAGTATCACATGAAGTTAATTCTGGTTCTTCTACTTCTTCTTCTTCCAATTATTAAGTAGCTACTACTACTTCTTTGTATTGTCGTAATGTCATCTTTCAGACCATAAATTGCATTTGTGCAATAAACAAAATTCCCTCGAAGAAACTGATGCTGTACTGGGCGGATAGAACTTCCAGGAATTCAAGACAAGACCATTTCTTCCTTTTAACCGCTGAGTGTTGAAACCATCTCTGATATTCTTTGGCGATAACAAGATTTTCAAATTAGCTGCTGTGGTGGACATATTGGATGTATGTCAGCTTGGCACCTTTTTCATTTAGGACAAAGTAGACATCATTAGAAGTTTTTTGGTGAAAACCCCAAATCACAACGATTATCCATTCAGGGGAAGTTGTGACAACAAGATTTTGAAGACAGTCGTCGTGGCAGCCATATTGGATGTACGACTGGCACCATTTTCATTTAGGACTAACTAGGTATCATATGAAGTCTATAGGTGAAAACCACATGTTGATATAGCCAACCAATTAGGAGGAGTAGAGATAACAATACTTTCAAGATAGCCACCATGGTAGCCGTATTAAAGGTTAGTCATTTTCATTTAGGACCAACTAGACGCCATAAGAACTCTTCTGATAAAAACCATATGTCAAAATGACTTTCCATTTAATAGGAGTAGCGAAAACAAGATTTTCAAGATGACCACTGTCATGTATATTGAATTTATAATATGTGTCCATGATTGTAAGTTGTACTTTAGTCAGATTATGATCATTTTGTAAACAACATGTTTACATAGCATTTGAGTTCAAGACCGGTTTTGTTAGCAGCTGGACTGTTATTTACATGTCTTGTTGTGACAAATGTCGGGTACGCAAAGTAATTTTCCATACAAATTACTCATATTCTGATGTGAGAATTGTCAAGTACACCTATTTATATATATGGGCTTAGTAAACAAGAGATCATTCGGGTTCTAAAACTCTTGTTCTAAACATCAGTCTATAAAGAAGCTATTTTAATAATCAGATGTTACAGTTGTGAAAAACAGATATAGTTCAGAGAGAGGAATTATTTATTTAAAATATTCATTGGAAATACTAAAGTGCTCATAGATTTTAGGAATTTTGGGGATTTATGTGAATTCATTCAAGACATTCCGGATTACATCATTGTGGTACATCAGGACATTCAAGACTTTTGGTACATCAGGACATTCAAGGCTATTGGAATTCATTCAGAACATTATATATACTTTTGGACTTGTGATTAGGACACTGAGGATTGTTTGGACTTTAATTCACGTTATTGTAAGTGTCTTTTGAATTTTCATTAAATTGTCTAGAAATAAATTGCTTGTTGATTTTACTTGATTTTGTTGGTTTCACTTTCTTTCTGTTACACAATTGTAGGCCATAGAGTCGTAACTGAAATTGGGGTCCGTTCCGGGGTGTGAATTTGTTTAAAATACAATTTCAATTGACTTTGTTTTTGATTTGTCATTGTCCCTGATAAAGATTTTTATTTCACCCATTTGAGAAATCTTTAGTGAAACCAGCAAGCATTCACATTGTCATCATCATGAAAAGGACGAGTTGCTTGAACTTGCCAGACATTATGATCTTTCTAAAGTGAAAGCGAATTTGACAAAGCAAGAGATAATGAATATTTTAATTCCATATTTGGTGGGAAAGGAAAATAGAGCTTTGGGTTTAATTGATAAGTCTGTATCTGGTTTTGATAGGAAATTAAGGGAATTGCAGCTAAAAAACCAGATGGAATTAGAATTAAGAAAGCTTCAGCTTCAGAAAGAAATGATGAAACCAACAATTCCGAAAGGGGAGAAGAAGAGGGAAATACAGATGCAAAGAGACAAAGAGAAGAGGGAAATGCAGAAAAAGGAGAGACAGTTACAGAGAGAGAGAGAGAGAGAGAGAGAGAGGGGGGGATAGTTACACAGAGAGAAAGAGAAATGCAATATAAATTAAAAGAATTAGAACTGACAAACGGAACACTATTCCCCCCCACCTCCCGTTTACACATAAGTTCAGGTTTTGATGTTACCAGATATATTAGGTTAGTACCCCCTTTTCAGGAAAAAGTAGCAGATACACAATTTCTTCACTTTGAGAAAGTTGCTGAAAACTTGAAACGGCCCAGAGAGCATTGGACTTTGTTATTACAAAGTGTACTTATTGGCAAAGCTCTGAAGTCTACACATAACTGTCAGTACAACAAAGTTCTGATTATGATGTGGCTAAGGAGTACATCTTGAAGGGTTATGAGTTGGTACCTAAGGCATATCAACAAATGTTTAGGAATTGTAGAAAAGAAACTGGACAAACTCATGTCGAATTTGCAAGGAGAAAAGAACAACTATTTGATAGGTGGCGCTCAGCCAAGAAGGTTGATCAAGATTACGAGAGGTGCATCAATGATGATGTTAAGAACTATCTTGACGAGTAGAAAGTGGTAACTTTGGAAAATGCTGCTCGTATGGCTGATGATTATGTCTTGACTCACAAAATTGCATTTTTCAATAAGTCTTTCTCTCAGCAGTTTTCTGGTAAAAAAGCATTTCAGTCTCAAACGAGTACTTTTAAATTTCAAAACAGCACAACTGTTAGAAATCAAACATCTGATAAGACTGATCAGAAATCCTTATCTCTTCGTACGTGCACTTATTGTGAAATGAAAGGGCACGTCATTTATGATTGCTTCAGGTTGAAAAATGAGCAACAGAATAAAGACAGAGCTATTTCAAATGCTCTTATTTCAAAGAGGTCAAGGTCACGGTCTTTTATTGAAAGCAATACATGTGTTGGGTCAAACAAACCCCAGTCTGATTCTATTTTGGAGACTTATGAACCATTCATGTCAGAAGGTTCTATATCACTTATTGGTGAATCTGCCAAACCTATCCTTATTAAAATATTAAGGGACACAGAAGCTTCTCAGAGTCTTTTGTTATCAGGTACTTTGCGTTTGTCTAAGAAGTCTTCTTCTGGTGAAAGTGTTCTTATTCAGGGAGTAGAGTGCGGCTTTGTAAATGTTTCTCTCCATTGTGTCAATTTGGCATCAGACTTAGTTTCCGGACCTGTGACTCTTGGGGTAGTGACTTCTTTATCCATCGAAGGTATCAATTTATTACTAGGCAATGACTTAGCTGGGGACAAGGTCGTGGTTAATCCAGTTGTAACTGACAAGCCTTGTTTGGATCAAAGAGTTGATCCTATTGAGATTGAAATCCATGATTTGTATCCTGCTTGTGCAGTTACCAGAGCTCTGGCTAAAAGAGCTCTTGAGAATGATGTTGATCAGGAAATTATTCTTTTAGCTGACACATTTATTGATCAGTCTTTTGATGAGGTCACTTTCTCTCCTGATAGTCATCAATCAGAAGGTATTGATCACAGTGATCCTCTTTTTGCAATTCATTATTTCAATTGTAATCAGGTCTATCACTCTTTGTCTTACAGGAACAAGATCCTGAAATCTCCTGTTAGTTTCAGAGGGCTATTAGTAAAACTGAAGCCACACAAGTTCCAGTGTGTTACTTTGTGAAAAATGGGGTCCTTAGGCCAAAAATAATTATGTGTGGTTCAGGTTACATAGCCAAAAAAGTAGGGTAGGTCGGTATTTTTTTTTTTTTTAATACATGAATACGTGTATATGCATTATAATTAAGGTTCTCCGCGAGTAAACGTTCTGCCTTAAGAAGCGTCTTTATGTATTTATGTACCCTTGGCAGCAAGTTTTCTTGATCGAAGAAGACCCCAGGTGTTCTTCAGTCCATTTTCAAGAGTAGAACCATGAACCTTCTGCAAACAAATGGCAATTTTCTCACAAACAGGCTCAAGTGGATTTGGACCTCTGCAGTTTAAGGTGACAACTCACAAACAAATTATTTGTTTCATACGTTCTAATTTGCTGGCTATTTGTTTTAATGTATACATTTAGCATGGAAAAACAAATCTTTGTCTGAAAATGAGCACGGTGAATTTAGTTTGTTTAATACTATTTACATGTCTGTCAGACTTGATTTGTACTCAAGACATGTATAACCTCGTATCCGTCCTTGTCTGCGCTGTCGGCGAAACCGAACAGAGTATCCGGTCTTCTTTCGGGCTGAAAACTGGGTGTTTTGATTGAAGCAGGTCCATGAATGTCCAGTCATGATTCACTGACAATAAATAATTGCCACCGTTGCCGTGACGGCAGTTATTAACCTTCACAGCGAGTAGAGTAGAAAGGACGCTTCCTCCACACACCATGTTGTTTATTATTCATCTCTGCGCATGTCCGTTTTACAAGCAAACGAGCGAATTAAATTGAGTATTCCGATTGCTACTTTGGTATGGTCTAATTCAGTACAAATCGTCATCGTCACAGACGGGGTTAGTTACTTTTTTTTATGCGTAAAAACGGTAGGGTCGGAGACTAAACACTAGAGTCGGTCGGGTAACCTGAACCAACCATATTTTTTTGTTTGGCCTTATGAGAAAACGGAGACCACCTGAGGTACCCGCTGGTGACGAGTTGTCAGTGAGCTATCAAATTGTCGTTCCTAAGTCATATCGACAGGAAAGTCTTAGTCTAGCCCATGAAACTTCCTTGACTAGTCATTTAGAAGTCAATAAGACTTATCACAAGATCTTGAATATTTTTTATTGGCCGAAATTTAAAAGTGATGTTTCTAAATACTGTAAATCTTCTCACACTTGTCAAATGGTATGAAACCCAATCAGAAGAAACCTAAGGCTCATCTGCAACCTATTCCTGCTTTTGACGAACCATTTAGTTGAATAATGGTAGACTGTGTCGGTCACTTACCTAAGACAAAGTCATGCGACCAATATTTGTTGATCATAATGTGTGTCTGCAAGATTTCCGGAGGCAATTCCTTTGAGAAATATTAAAACTAAAACCATTGTAAAAGCTTTGGTGAAGTTTTGTACACTTGTTGACCTTCCCAAATCTGTCCAGTGCGATCAAGGGTACAATTTTATGTGTGGAATTTTCCAACAGTTTAAATCTTCTGCCTATCATCCTGAAAGTCAAGGAGCTTTGGAAAGATTTCATCAAACTTTGAAGAATATGATTCGATCATATTGCTTTGATACAGGAAAGGACTGGGATGAGGGTGTTCATTTGCTATTGTTTACTGTTAGGGAATCAGTTCAAGAGGTATTGTGTTTTAGTCCCTTTCACTTGGTTTTTGGACATGCTATCCGTGGACTATTGAAATTATTGAAAGAGAAGTTTCTTTCAAATTAAGATTCAGAGATTAATCTTCTTGACTACGTCTCTGATTTCAAATATAAGTTGTCAGAGGCTTTTGAGGTAGCAAGAACTAATCTTCACTCTACTCAGTCAAAAATGAAATTTAGGTATGACAGAAATACATCGGAAAGGAGTTTTAAGGCTGGTGAGAAAGTTCTGGCTCTCTTGCCCATACCTCAGAATCCTCTTCGGGATAAATTGTATGGTCCTTATACCGTTGAAAAGAAAGTAAATTACTTAAATTATATCATTAACACTCCTGGGAGGTTGAAACAGAAACAACTTTGTCACATAAATATGTTAAAAGATTATTTTGACAGAGATAGTACAGTTGTTAATTATTCAGTTAATTTAGTTGTACCTGTCACACACAGTGAGGATGTAAACGATGGGATACAATCTGACTGCAGTGACTCTGGTGTGACCAACCTTCGGAATTCAGAAATACTGAATAATCAGGACCAGAAACTTTCACATCCACAACAGCAGGAGAGAAATGAACTAAAACAGCTATTACATGAGTATGAGCACTTATTTCCGATGTTCCAACACGAACAAATAAAATCTATCATGACGTTGACCTTGTAGATTCTACACCTGTGAAACAGCGTCCTTACAGGATAAATCCTCTCAAACATGAATATTTGAAGAATGAAATTCAGTATTTACTGGAGAATGATTGTATAAAACCAAGTAAAAGTACATGGAGTTCACCATGTATTCTTGTGCCTAAGCCAGATAATACATTCTGCATGTGTAATAACTATAGAAAAATCAACAGTGTCACCAAACCAGATTCATTTCCAATGCCATGAATGGATGATTGCGTTGATAAAATTGGAATGCGAAATATGTTACCAAGTTTGACCTTTTAAAAGGATTCTGGCAAATTCCACTCACAGAAAGAGCAAAAGATATTTCAGCATTTGTAACTCCAGATGGGCTTTATCAATATAAAGTGATGCCTTTTGGTACGACACAATTCTCAGGCAACATTCCAGCGTCTTGTGAACACGACAACATCTGGTCTAGATAATTGTGACGCATACATCGTTGACGTCATTATTTACAACGACACCTGGGAAGATCACTTGTAAACCATTCGGAAATTCTTCGATCGACTCAATGATGCAAATCTGACGATTAATTTAAGCAAAAGTGAGTTTTGCCATGCTTGTGTCACATTTTTAGGACATACTGTGGGTTAAGGTCAAGTTAAACCTGTAGAAGCAAAAGTCAGTGCTATCTCTGAATTCTCTTAATTGCCGAACCTTTGACAAATTTGTTGAGTAAGAAATCCAAGTTTTATTGGTCTGAGCAGTGTCAGGAATCCTTTGATAATTTAAAGCCCATGCTTCGGAATGCACCAGTTCTTTCTGCACCAAATTTCAGCCAATTATTTAAAATGACTGTTGATACAAGTGATGTAGGTGTTGCTGGAGTATTGATTCAAGAAGATAAAGATGGTGTGGATCATCCAGTGTGCTATTTTTCTAAACAAACTAAACAGGCACCAGAAAAATTATTCCACAATTGAGAAGGAATGTTTGAGTGTCATTTATAGGACATTTTCGCATGTAATTTTGATGATGCATATTCAAAAGAAACCGTTATTACATAAATCTTTCTTTTTCTTTATGAGTGGATGTGTTATGTATATTGAATTTATAATATGTTTCGATGATTGTAAGTTGTACTTTAGTCAGATTATGGTCATTTTGTAAACAACATGTTTACATAGCATTTGAGTTCAATGCCGGTTTTAATAGCAGCTGGACTGTTATTTACATGTCTTGTTGTGACAAAAGTCAGGAACATAAAATAATTTTCCATACAAATTACTCATATTCTGATTTGTTATGTACACCTATATATATATATATATATATATATATATATATATATATATATATATATATATATATATATATATATATATATATATATATATATAGGCTTAATAAACAAGAGATCATACTTCATAAGAAGTATTTTAGCGAAAACCGCATACTGATATAAGCATTCATTCAGGAGAAGTAGTGATAACAAGATTTTCAAGCTGGCCACTGAGGCAGTCATAGACATCAGATCGGCACCATTTTCATTTAGGACTAACTAGACATCATACGAAGGCTTCTGGTGAAAACATCATGTCAATATGACCATCCATTCAGGAAGAGTATGATAACAAGATTCTCAAAATGGCCACTGAAGCGGCCATATTCGACTTCACATTGGCACCATTTTCATTAAGGAACAACCAGACACCACAAGAAGTCTTTTGGTTACAACCCCATGTCAATATGACTTTCCGTTCAGAAGGAGTAGCGATAACAAGAGTTTCAATATGGCCGCTGTGTGGCGGCCATATTGGATGTTAGATCGACACCATTCTCATTTATGACCAACTGGACATCATAAAAAATCGTTTGGTGAAAATCCCACGTCAATATGACTTTCTGCTCAGGTGGAGTAGCGATAATAAGATTTTCAAAATGACCGCTGTGGCGGCCATATTGGACCCGAGTTCAGCACCGTTTTCATTTAAGACTAGCTACACATCATAAGAAGTCTTTTAGTGAAAACGTCATGTTCATATATGACCATACAGGAGGAGTAGCGATAACAATATTTTCAAAATGGCTGCTGTGGCGGCCATAATGGACATCAGATCGGCACCATGTTTATTTGGAACCAACTAGAGATCATAAGAACTCTTTTACTGAACACCTCATGTTGATATGACTATTTGTTCAGGAAGGGTAGTGAAAACAAGATTTTGAAGATGGCTGCTGTGGTGGCTAGACTTGGTGTGCAAGCAGCACCATTTTCATTTAGAACCAACTTGAAAATGGGATGAATGTGTGTGTTAAGTTTCATGGCAATCCTTCAGGTGGTTTAGGAGGAGTAGCGAAAACAAGCTTGTGGTAATGGACGGACGAAAAGACCACCCCATAAGCTCCTGTAGTCTATGACTAGAAGAGCTAACAAGAGTCCCTCTAAGGGACTGAAGACGTCAGATCGGCACCATTTTATTTAGGACCAGATAGACATCATAAGAAATCTTTTAGTGAAATCCCCTAAATGATATGACCATCCGTTAAGGAGCAGTAGCGATAACAAGATTTTCAAGATTGCCACTGTGTAGGCCATATTGGATGTCAGATCAGCACTAGTGTTATTTAGGACCAACTAGACATAATAAGTCTTTTAGTGAAAATCCCATGTTGATATGACAATCAATTCAGGAGGAGTAGCGATGGCTGCCATGGCGGCCATATTTGACGTCAGATTGGCATCCTTTTCATTTAGGACTAACTAGACATCATAAGAAGCCTTTTAGTGAAAATCACGTGTTAATATACTATCCATTCAGGCGGTAGTGGCCATACGTTCCTACATACAGACGGTTCGAAAAATGGATGCGAAGTTGCTGCTGTTGTTGATACGTCCTACAACACATTATCTGGCCGGTTACCTAATACAGCCTTCGTCTTTACATTCCTGTATACATACGGTTAGAAAGATGGAGACAAGGTTGCAGCTGCTGTTGCTACGTCCCACAACACCACCTCCGGCTGGTTAACGAATACAGCCTTCATCTTTATGTTCCTGTATAAAGATGGAGACAATGTTGCAGCTGCTGTTGCTACGCTCCACAACACTATCTCTGGCCGGTTACCGAATACAGCTTTCATCTTTGCCGCAGAAGTTACATACATACTTAAATCGTTGAAATATTATTAAATTCTTGAAACCTCTCCAAAAACTGATTTCATCATCTTATCAGATTTACTTTCCACACTGAAAACCTTACAAAATCTTACATTTGACAATCCCTTAATATCCTAAGTCTTACAGAAGCATGATCTGTTTATACAGTCTGGAAAAAGCATACTGTACTGTTGGCTACCCAGTCACGTCAGTATTAAAGTTTAATTTTGGTAATTACACAATGTATTTGTGCCACAAGACTTTAAATGATTTTTTTTTTTTTTTTTTTTTTGGGGGGGGGGGGTGCGGCACAGGAACATAAGTAGGTTATTTAGTGCTGTGGCAATCTGAGAAGACTGCCTTGCCCAAGGACATGCCACGGTAGCCGACCTGGGTTGATCCGATGGTATTCGAATCCGCACCCTTTCGGTTGCAATTCTGGCACTCTAACCACTGAGAGAGCGCGGCCCATCCTTGATGCAAGCTTCTAAGTAGAGAAAAACATGTGAGCCGCAGTTTGTTTTTGGTTTTTTTTTATCTTTATGTGTTTGAAACACGTGTTTTCAATTCCGCACCTAAAGAATCAGGTGCTAATTTCAGTAATGTGTGTTTCAAAGTCAAGACTGTAAAAGGACTGAAATTCCATCAATAAAACATGGTCTCTATTTTTTCAATTGCAAA